>JAXIVJ010000893.1:0-110000 GCA_036785665.1 Chirona hameri
GAGAGAGAGAGAGAGTAATAGACAGGATGACGCCCCCTGTAGATACCGACTCGTAAGATTTAGT
The DNA here is from genome assembly GCA_036785665.1 of Chirona hameri. NCBI lineage: Eukaryota > Metazoa > Arthropoda > Thecostraca > Balanomorpha > Balanidae > Chirona > Chirona hameri. The sequence goes on from JAXIVJ010000893.1 coordinate 65, forward strand.
CAGCTGAAGTAGACGAGTCGCAGCGCTGACGGATCAGCTGCTCCTCCTGTTATTGACTGAACACCTGATAGATCAACTGGCAGGAAATGAAGGGCAATCAACGCAACAGGTGCAATATACTACACACGGAAAGTTTTGGGCGAAAACTATTTTCCAGTGCAGATCATAAATTTGAACCCGATATCAAAAGACAAGCGATGCTAAATCACTGTACGCCATTGCCGTTTAATGGCCATTTACAAATATTATACAAGTCATGTTATTAGCCACGCTCCTCTAAAATCACGCTAGTCCGTCACAGTCCAGAGAACAGCTACTGCTCACGCGCCTAGGTCGGACGCGCCGAGTTTATTCTGAACCTAGTTTGGCAGCGGTGCCGGCAGTTGTCACCTTTGCCTCTGTCGCCGTTTCCTCCCGCTGTGGCCCGAAGGATAGCGTCGTTCGAGCGACCGCAGCTGGCGCAGCCCCAGCACACCCACCCTCACACCCACACCCAGCCAAGTGTCTCCGGCTGCCGGGGGCGGGGGTGGCACGACAGCGGACACGGTGGAAACGCGGGACAGGGAATCAATATTTCGGCCGACCGGGCCCGGGCCAGGCACAGGGCTGCGGTGCGGTCAGCTAGCCCGGCCGTCGGTCGGTCGGTCGGTCGGTCGGTCCGCGCGAATTGAGGAAGCAGCTGCGACGTGAGTTTACCACCGGGCCTCGACCCGCGCTGACATCGGCGGCGTCGGCGGCACGGAAGGTCACCTGGCTGGCAGGCGCGGGCCGCCGCTCCCCGAAGGCCACCCCGCTCACCGGGTCCACCGGGTCAGTTGGCCGGACCAGCCCCACAGCTCCACACCACCCCGCTCACCGGGTTCAGCGGGTCAGTTGGCCGGACCAGCCCCACAGCTCCACACCACCCCCGCTCACCGGGGCCCACCGGGTCAGTTTGCCGGGCCAGCCCCACAGCTCCACACCACCCCGCTCACTCACACCGGGTCTGTTGGCCGGACCAGCCCCACAGCTCCACACCGCCCCGCTCACCGGGTTCACCGGGTCAGTTGGCCGGGCCAGCCACACAGCTCCACACCACCCCGCTCACCGGGTCCACCGGGTCAGTTTGCCGGGCCAGCCCCACAGCTCCACACCACCCCGGTCACCGGGTTAACCGGGTCAGTTGGCCGGGCCAGCCATACAGCTCCACACCGCCCCCGTGACTCAAGCCGTGCGTGCTTGGCAGCCTCCAGTACGGACGTCCCCTCCCCGCGGCGGCGGCAGGGGGCAGGCAGAGAGCGTCCCGAAGATGTGCTGAGACCAGGTACCGCAGACCACCACGGAGCCCGCAGAGGGACCCCGGCGGCGGACCGCAGTGCCACAAAGACAGAATTACGACCACGTAATAAACAGAATTACCACCACGTAATAAACGGCCTGTTTTCCGGCGGCGAGCTGAGGCGAAGTTGCGACTCGGGTGAAAACAAACCGAGCTGACCGCGGTCCAGGCGCAGAGCCCCGGTAATTCCGCCGCCACAACCGGTCACGCACCACGGACGCTGGGTGTCAGAACGGCCAGCGAGGTGTTCCGGCACTGCACACTCCGAGAACACGTCAGAGCACAGCATGCAGAGCACAGCGCACAGCCGAGATGCCGCAGTCACAGGGCACGAGGTGCCCAGGTCCCACACAGGTGAGCGCGGCGAGCTACCCACAGTGATCCTCCTCGTCGATGGGTGGATGGTACGGGGGCGGACACAGCATACTGCTTCAGCACCGAGCTCACACTGACACGGAGACAATGGCCTCACTCCGGCCACGGGTTCGGCTGTATCGCTACTATCGACAGACGGCATGCAATCCAGGCCTATATGGCGTGGAACACACCACAAACGATGGACGACAGTAATTTATTTCGGCAACCGACATTCCACAGCCATTTCACCAAATGAGTGGATGAAATTCGCGGCATCGGGCAGGACGTTAGTGAGGTATACGTCGGCAAACGTTCACTAGCCACAGCTGTGATGAAAAAAACAAATCAGGTATCGCGCGCGAACTTGATACAAATATAGCAAGGAAACACACCTACATCAAATGCCAAAGGTCTACTCACAATTTTACGGAGTTAATTGAGAGAAGATTCCGTAAAACTCAGCAAAGCCACTGTTTCACTGCTACTAGCATGATTATCAGGAAGGACACGTCCCATTTATTTATCATCCCACTTGGATGATAATACAATATATGCGAATGTAAGTGTAATGTAATTGATAACCGTGCTTATTGCCACGGACCAATTTGCCATCGCCACAAACAACTTTGTCCTTACACTGGACCTATGAATTCGTAGGCATTTGGAATACGAATCACACAGAAAATGAGCTTAGCTACCCGACCGCGTATACTATTTGCATACATTTTACAATTGCTTGGACAATGACATAATTCGAACACAACATTTACACAGAATTCGAATAATTGTTCCATTCGAACAAGGGTTCTCAGCTTCAAGGGTGTGGTTAACCACTTTTGGTGACCAGAATGACACATAACCCCCTCCCCCATTGCGCAGTCGCAGTGCTCGGCTTCAAGCTATGCGGCACAGCATACCTTCAGGCGTTTACTACTAGTGCCATCTAGGGACAGGAATATAAGTAGACATGTGCTATTGAAAGCGGTGGTTCCCAACGCATAACACGTAAACCGTAATGCGGGCCGCACACCGAGTCATTGGGCGCGCGATATCGCGGAATAAAGCTGGTCCGGACGAGCTTTTTCTGTGCTGAACACCGCGGAACCGCGGAATGTCGCGGTGATATCGCGCGGTGATATCGCGCGCCGAATGGCCTAGTGTGCGGCTGCCTTAACCCGCGCGGCGCTGGGGGGGTAAATTTTACCCCCCTCCCGGATTTTCTCCATAACTTGAAAACTATGACAGATATCGAAGTGAAACTTGCGGTACCTTATGGTGCATCAATTCACATCTTGTGTTATAATTTTGTTGAAATTCGTGAAAATTTTGAGGAGATAATGGCGTTTTAGTGACGTCATGTCATGTCATTTTTGGTGAAAAAACGTTAAATGTTTGGAAAATCGTAGAAAATAGCGTGTTGATGCAAATCGCGAATAAAAGGCGTCAAAAGAAAGGAAATAACATTGTCTTTAATATGGTTATCTCAGATATTCAAAATTTTGGGTTTTTGACCCCCAAAAATGCAAAAAACTGATTTTGGGGGAAGAATTTCTACAAAAGTTTTTTGTTTGAAAATTTTCAAAAAACCGGAAGATATATTAGAGAGCCGAGTATGAACGATGTTCAAACCAAATTTCAAAGCAATTTCTTTATTTTTGACTGACTTATGGCTCTCTAAGAATAAGTAACTCATGACGTCATTTTTTTTATTGAGTTTTTTGGCTTTTACTGACCAGATACAGACAAATAAATGACACCACTGTATTTCGAAGACAAAACTAGTCTAGAAACATGCAATGTTTATTTAGATTAATCAATTTCAAATTTTGACCTTTTTTGTGACCTGACCTTGACCTGAGGGCGATTATATGGTGTCAGGCTGTGAAAATGGCTGCTTCTATCGAATTATACGTGTAAAATAACCCATACAACATGTGTCGCATGGCTTTCGTAGACCTGTGACCTTTTGTGACCTGACCTTTACCTTGACCTTTGCTTAAAATTTCACTTTTACTTATGCGGGAGATGCATTATACATTGGGAGCACTTTGTGAGATAATAGTTGCGATACAAGGCTTTGGATGGAAAGTATAGCCCAAAAACCAAAATACTGAAATTTTGACACTTGACCTGACCGTGACCTGACATGTGACCTTATGTTAATAATTTCGGGCATGCGTTAGATTGTTCTCACTGAGAGCTGTCGATCGCCGCCTTGCGCGTCTCGCTGCGGTTATTGGTTCGGAAGATACGAGGGGGGTAAAATTTAGCCCCCGCGCCGCACGTTCGGATGGAGACCCCAGCGCCGCGCGGGTTAAGACAATGCTAAGCGTCATTTGGCCTTAATCGATTTTGATGTTCTTTGAGGTATTATGGTGACCGTGAAACAGAAACGTAGATGCCTGTGCATTGTGCGCCATCATCACACGGCTCATCTATACTTCCTTACTTAGCTGCTCAATCACCATTATCCCATCCGAAGGCCCCATTACCCAAGTGGGGTAATTCCCTCTATTTGAGAATAACTGGATTAGAATGTGTTCCTAATGTGAACCATCAGTTTCACTAACCACCGTCCCTGCGAACAAGATACGAGTAAACCAGCAAAAAGAGATGTCGAGAAAAGACGAGCCAATCCTCCGAGAAAACGAGAACGAATGGTTGCACATCGGACAATCGATGCTCGGACAAATGGGCCCGTGTATAAATGGACCGTCACCGTAATCACCCAGTCGGGAAACAGGTCTGTTTCTTCAATCAGCACCACGGCGCCGGGTGGTGGTGAGAAACTACACCCGTAAATACACAGCCGAAATCCTCTCGGGAATCTCCCGTTACTCAAGGCAGCCAATGGGAAATATAGCTCGGTGTTCGCCAGTCTCGCAGCCTCCGTGAGCGGCTCTCGCAACGCCAGACCGGATAATGTTTTCTTTCACCAACGCCCACTGCCAGGTCTGACAGGTCACACAGGCTGACAGGTCTGACAGGTCTGACAGGCCAGGTCTGACACAGCACGGCCTGCAGCGGCCAGACCTCCAGACGTCACAAGTGGGCTCACCACGGTCTCATCTGACATGACCCGTGTGTGAAGGTCGCTGTGAAGGCGCGGCGTTACGCCAGACAAGTGAGGACCGTCCGTTACAGCCCAAACCACACCGTCACACGGCGCTGTCACACCGTCACACGGCGCTGTCACACAGTCACATGGCGCTGTCACACCGTCACACGGCGCTGTCACACCGTCACATGGCGCTGTCACGCCATCACACGGCGCTGTCACACCGTCACACGGCCCTGTCACACCGTCACACGGCGCTGCCACACCGTCACACGGCGCTGTCACACCGTCACATGACGCAGTCACGCAGTCACACCGTCACAGACTCGGCCGGTTGACGGAGCGGCGCACAGCGTGGCCTCATTTACTGCTCCATCACGCCCTGCTGCGGCTAATTCAATTGGAAGCGGTCTATTCGGCCCGGGCGCAGCCCGTCCTGACCAGCTCAGAGGCTCACAGGCTCAGAGGCTCAGAGGCTCAGTGCTCACTCCCGGTCTCAGTGTGCCCCGGCAGTAAAACACGCCGGCATACACCGTGAAAAGGTCGGCAGCGGAGCAAAGAGAAAAGCCATGCCAGCCATCACAGTCACGCGCGGGTCAACCACCATCATCGGCAGTCACTAAAGCCTCAAGCAGAGGAAAATCAAAGCCCAACATCACGCCAGAGGTGGACAGGTAAATGTTGTTGCGTGAGCGTCCCAAGAATATCCCGACACAACTCAGTGATTAAGCTAAATAAAGACAAGCAGATAAAGTATCAACTTCTCTTGATATGAGTCCCATCGTTCATCGAAGACGAAAGGCCTTCAAGAAAACTTTACATAAAACTGTCGTCAATTTAGTCAACATTCTATCCCAGAGAGGACGCCGACCAAGGTGCATATATTACAGACGCTTATTCTGCACTGTACCATGTCTGTAATATAATACAATGGTAGACAGAGCTTGATTAAAATATAACCAGGCTTAGTCGCTCTTATGCTCCGGGTAGCCCACGATGAAGGAACGAAATTAAATGTTTCCTAGGCTCAGCATCGCTTACCGCTCAAGCGAAAGCTTCCATCCTGTCTGAAGATAAACAACAGCCGATGTGGCAGCAGGCGTCAAATGATAAACAACAGCCGACGTGGCAGCAGGCGTCAAATGATAAACAACAGCCGATGTGGCAGCAGGCGTCAAATTGCAATCATCCGTCAACGGCCAGGATAATCTCGGGAAAAAATAACTGAAAGGCATACAACAACGCAAGAAACTGTGCCAAAACTAAGCGCCGCCCCACAAATCATCTGCAATCGTAGCAGTCGCAGTCGGGCGGAAAACGTGCAGCTTTCAAGCAATCAGCACACATCAAACCAAACCAAAACAAACTCACAGCGCAGCGGCGACACGGAACAGGACTGCAAGCGGCCCGGACAGGGCAGTCCATGGCAGGGTGAGAGAGGTGAGAGGTGAGAGAGAAAAGAACACACAGCGGGTCCCTTACAGCTGGAGGAGGCTACAGAGACGATGGATGAGCGGCGCCCCTCGCGGCGCACCGGAGTGATTGGCAGAGAGAAGCGCCGCACGCCAGAGCGACGGTTGAACTTGGAGGCGAAATGGTTCTGCGGACAGATGGCGCGGCTCGTCACTGACAGTCATCCCCTCTCGGCTCTCACGAGTCACTAACAGTCATCCCCTCTCGGCTCTCACGAGTCACTGACAGTCATCCCCTCTCGGCTCTCACGAGTCACTGACAGTCATCCCCTCTCGACTCTCACGAGTCACTGACAGTCATCCCCTCTCGGCTCTCACGAGTCACTGACAGTCATCCCCTCTCGGCTCTCACGAGTCACTGACAGTCATCCCCTCTCGGCTCTCACGAGTCACTGACAGTCATCCCCTCTCGGCTCTCACGAGTCACTGACAGTCATCCCCTCTCGGCTCTCACGAGTCACTGACAGTCATCCCCTTTCTCGACTCTCACGAGTCACTGACAGTCATCCCCTTTCTCGACTCTCACGAATCACGGCTCCCGGCCCCAATCAACTACACATAGTCCAGTTTATTCGCGATTTCCTTTTTAGATTTATTCGCGATTTCCTTTTTACGATACGAACATGGAGGGGAGGGCGGGGTTGGGGAACCCATCGATGTCGTATTCGTCGCTTCCGTGCCCATTATTCCCGACCTCGCGATGTGACCCCATTACCACAGTAAGCACGGCGAACACTCCGTCGCTTATGACCCCGCACGGCGGCGACGCAAGCAGTCCACTAGGAACGGCACCACAACTAATGAATGTCGGAACATTAATTGAGGGAGGCTGTGGCCAATGGCGCCACCAGTGTGTCGACGCCCTGTCAATTAACAGGGCCAGCAAAAACAGACCGGTTATCGGGACGGCGCGACACCCGGGGACAGGACACCCGGGGATGGCGGGACACCCGGGGACAGGACACCCGGGGACAGGACACCCGGGGACAGGACACCCGGGGACAGGACACCCGGGGACAGGACACCCGGGGACATGACACCAGGGGACGGCGGGACAACCAGGGGACAGGACACCCGGGGATGGCGGGACACCCGGGGACAGGACACCCGGGGATGGCGCGACACCCGGGGACAGGACACCCGGGGACAGGACACCCGGGGATATGACACCGGGGACAGGACACCCGGGGACAAGACACCCGGGGACAGGACACCCGGGGACAGGACACCCGGGGACATGACACCCGGGGATGGCGGGACACCCGGGGACAGGACACCCGGGGACAGGACACCCGGGGACAGGACACCCGGGGGCATGACACCAGGGGACGGCGGGACAACCAGGGGACAGGACACCCGGGGATGGCGGGACACCCGGGGACAGGACACCCGGGGACATGACACCCGGGGATGGCGGGACACCCGGGGACAGGACACCCGGAGACAGGACACCCGGGGACATGACACCAGGGGACGGCGGGACAACCAGGGGACAGGACACCCGGGGATGGCGGGACACCCGGGGACAGGACACCCGGGGACAGGACACCCGGGGACAGGACACCCGGGGACAGGACACCCGGGGACAGGACACACGGGGACAGGACATCCGGGGACAGGACACCCGGGGACAGGACACCCGGGGACAGGACACCCGGGGACAGGACACCCGGGGACAGGACACCCGGGGACAGGACACACGGGGACAGGACACACGGGGACAGGACACCCGGGGACAGGACACCCGGGGACAGGACACCCGGGGACAGGACACCCGGGGACATGACACCCGGGGACGGCGGGACAACCAGGGGACAGGACACCAGGGGACAGGACACCCGGGGACAAGACACACGGGGACAGGACACACGGGGACAGGACATCCGGGGACAGGACATCCGGGGACAGGACACACGGGGACATGACACCCGGGGACGGCGGGACAACCAGGGGACAGGACACCAGGGGACAGGACACACGGGGACAGGACATCCGGAGACAGGACATCCGGGGACAGGACACCCGGGGACATGACACCCGGGGACGGCGGGACAACCAGGGGACAGGACACCAGGGGACAGGACACCCGGGGACAAGACACCCGGGGACAGGACACCCGGGGACAGGACATCCGGGGACAGGACATCCGGGGACAGGACACCGGGGACAGGACAACCGGGGATGGCGGGATATCCGGGGACAGGACACCTGGGGACAGGACACCAGGGGATGGCGGGACACCCGGGGACAGGACACCTGGGGACAGGACACCAGGGGATGGCGGGACACCAGGGGACATGAGACATGGGGACAGGACACCAGGGGATGGCGCGACACCCGGGGACAGGACATCGGGGGACAGGACATCCGGGGACAGGACACCCGGGGACAGGACATCCGGGGACAGGACATCCGGGGACAGGACACCCGGGGATGGCGGGACACCCGGGGTCAGGACACCCGGGGACAGGACACCTGGGGGCAGGACACCCGGGGATGGCGGGACACCCGTGGACAGGACACCCGGGGACAGGACACCCGGGGACAGGACACCCGGGGACGGCGGGACAACCAGGGACAGGACACCGGGGACAGGACACCAGGGGATGGCGCGACACCCGGGGACAGGACACCCGGGGACAGGACACCCGGGGATGGCGCGACACCCGGGGACAGGACACCCGGGGACAGGACACCCGGGGATATGACACCGGGGACAGGACACCCGGGGACAGGACACCCGGGGACAGGACACCCGGGGACAGGACACCCGGGGACGGCGGGACAACCAGGGACAGGACACCCGGGGACAGGACACCAGGGGATGGCGCGACACCCGGGGACAGGACACCCGGGGACAGGACACCCGGGGACATGACACCCGGGGACATGACACCCGGGGACAGGACACCCGGGGACAGGACACCCGGGGACAGCGGGACAACCAGGGACAGGACACCGGGGGACGGCGGGACAACCAGGGACTGGACACCCGGGGACAGGACACCCGGGGACGGCGGGACACCTTGGGACGGCGGGACACCCGTGTATGGCTGGACACCCGGGGACGGCGGGACACCCGGGGATGGCGGGACACCCGGGGATGGCGGGACACCCGGGGACGGCGGGACACCCGGCGACGGCGGGACACCCGGCGACGGCGGGACACCCGGGGACGGCGGGACACCCGGGGACGGCGGGACACCCGGGGACGGCGGGACACCCAGGGACGGCGGGACACCAGGGGACGGCGGGACACCCGGGGATGGCGGGACACCCGGGGACGGCGGGACACCCGGGGATGGCGGGACACCCGGGACTCGCGTTCCCCGGGACTCGCCATCAGACTCGCGTATCTCTCCACTTATCAGCGTGGTACGACAAGGACTCCCACGAGCCCCAGTCGGCTGCGGCATTGGCGACCGACCCTGACCTGACCTGACCTCATCCTGACCTGACCCGACCCATGAACTGCACAGACTCGGCCGAGCCAGCCTGTGCTGTCGGCCTCCGGCTACCAAACCTGCGCCCTGCCAGTCCCGCGGCCACACCGCCGTGACTGATTGCGCTCCACACAGAGCCAAACGTGAGAGAGTCGGTGATCACGGGATAACTGGAATTGGGACACCTGACCCCAACCGGCGCCGCGTCACCAGCCGTGGCCGAGACACTGCACCAGCGTGGCAACGCACCGTCGTCTCGGCGGCTCAAACAGCGCGACCCGTGCAGTCACTGGCGGATCCAGCCTCCAAATATGGGGGGGGGCTAATTTCACTGGGGCCTTCCGGGCCCAAAGGGAATCTTATGAACTAAAAGGTACCCCCATTGTTTTACCTTTGCGGACTTAGTTAAATTTTCGCTATGCTATTCTTACGTATAAGGACGTGTCAATTAAGTGCACAAATAAAATTGATGGATATTTGCCTCCAAAAATATAAAATTGTCATTTTACATGCTATTTTATATACAAATTAGTTATTCGCTAATACCTTTTAACTGAAAAGGCTAGAAGGGCACGATAAACGTCATTTTGTTGTTGTCATCAAGACGCGTTGAATGCTGTGCAGCATGACTTGTTTCTGACATTTGATGACCTTGTCCTAAGGTCAAGGTCACGGCGCAAGGTCACCCTTACAAATTTGACCTACACGGCGATGTTATATATCTTTGAACTTGTCTTGAAGATAGGAATTAATTGGTATAAAAATAATTGCGCAATCGTTGATGGTTATAAAGCAAACTGGGACATTTTCGGGCTTTCTTTACACCGAGAAGAAAGTTATGAAGTTACTATTAGACATTCAAATTAAAATGAATTTAAAAGTTGCCATTGACGACCAGGCGTTATTTAAGCACAATCGAAATAATCGCAACGAGACGAGTCTTAACATATATAACATCGCCACATAGGCCACAATTGGAAACCTAACCTTGAACCTTGACATTGACCTTAGGTGAAGTTAAAAAATGTTAGAAAGAGGTCATACTGCATATCATTCAACGCGTCTTGACGAAAATAACAAAATGGTGTCCATTCTACCTTTTTATCTTTATTCAGTCAAATTATTGGGGAATAACATCTATCACAAAAAGGACATATAAAATGGGGAAAAATAGCATATATAAAGACAAATAACCATCAATTTGTGTTATGTTTGAACCACACTTCTTTACACTTAATAATAATAATACACTTAATAATAATACACCTCACACTGCTCACCTGTGTAAGTGTATTATTAATAATAATAATACACTTAATAAAAGTCAAAATAGGAAATAAGTTTGGCCTGGGTATCCAAAAGAAGATTCAAAATTTCAAAAAAAAGATACCAACTTTGAAATTTAAGGTCAAGGTCATCAAATGTCAGAAAGCAGTCATGCTGCAGAGCATTCAACTCATCTAGATGAGAACATCAAAATGACGTTGACCGTACCATTCTAGTTTTATTCAGTCAAAAGTTAATAGCGAATAACATATTTTTGCTAAATAAAATAGCATGTAAAATGACAAAATTGGAGATATTTGGAGGCAAATATCCCCAAATTTTATTTTTGCACTTAACCCGCGAGTCACTGGGGGCTTTTTTAGCCCCCCCCCCCCCCCCCCCCCCCTTAGGAATATTAGGCATATCTCAACTAATGCAGCTATCGACGCCAAACTTTCAGTACCTTTCCGGGCATCATTTTTACACCTTGTGAGCAAATATGAAGCAATTTCGTCAGAAATGATCGAGATATAGTGAATTTAGTGACGTCACTAAACACCATTTTGACACCAAAATCAGCTAAACTTTGCCAGGCCGTACAAATGCCGCATTTAAAGCAAAATGCAATCGAAAAGCGCTAACAGGTAGACAATTGCCAGGGCTACCAACAGTTATCTCGAAATTTCGAACATTTTGGTTTTTGACCCCAAAAATGTTAAAAAAAAACACTTTTGTTAAAAATGCCCACAAAATCAAATTTGTCAAAGATATTTTTTAAAAAAAACGGAATATATGTCAGATAACGACATATGAGCAACTACCATACCAAATTTCAAAATTATATATTTTTTAACTGACATGGCATATAAAGTATGGGTAAATCATGACGTCATATTTTAAAATTGCGTTTTTTGGCTTTTATTGACCAGATACAGACAAATAAATGTCAGCACTGTATTTGAGATCAAACTGATATATAAACATGTTTTTTTTCATTTCGATTTATCAATTTCAATTTTTACCTTCAGTGACCTGAACTTGACCTGAACTTGACACTAACTTCACGTAAATGAAGTCAGGTGGTAAAATGACTATCACTATCCAATTCTACGCGTAAAGCATCCATAAAACATGTGCTGCATGACTTTCGTAGATATTTTGTGTGTAGTGACCTTTTGTGACCTGACCTTGACCTTTATCTTTTCCAACAATCTCACTTTAGCTCATGTGGGATATGTATCATACCCTTGGCAGCACTTTAGGTGATTATAGGCGCAAACGAAGGCCATGAATGGCAAGCATTGTCCATAAACTCAAATACCTCGATTTTGACGTTCGACTTGACCGTGACCTGACATGTGACCTTAATTTGACATTAAGTGTGTGTTAGGTTTACCTCATTGAGCGCTTTCGAATGCCGCCTTGCGCGTCCCGCTGCGATCATTGGTTCTGAAGATACCAGGGGGCTACCCCCCCGAGTCGTGTTACAGAATATACCCCAGTGACTGCCGGGTTCATTGACACGTCCTTACACGTAAGAATAGCGTAGAGAAAATTAGAAACACGTTTGAGAAAAGGTATCCAAAAAAGTTGGCACAATTTCGAAAACTTACTAAATTTTGACATTTTAAAAATGAAAAATCAACACCATGTTAAAAAATAGCTAATTGCCATTCTAATAACATATAATACATCTATATTGTTTCATAAATTCCCGCCTTATGGGCTGACGAAGGTTGACCTGCACAGTGACCTTATAAAAATGCCCCGAGGTAATACCTCCTGAACCACTGCTTGCATTGCAATACAACTTTGACAGCTCATTTTAGCGCCCCAGGTTACTTCATATACCAATGTTGGCTATAATCGGTGACATGACGGCGACATATTGCACTTTGTTTTTGTCGATTTGTCTTGGAATGCCCAGCTACAAAAGAAGAACATCGGGATTTTTTAACTGAACCTAATAATCCTACTTAATACTAGTAGACGTATTCCACACAACATAGGCACCTATGTAAGGCAATTCATTCACGCGCTCCTCTGCCATCCAGCAGGCAGCAGGAGACCAAATGCTGCGACGCTGCGTGTAAAATTATAGCTCACGTTGATTGTGAATCACTCCAAAATAGCGTCAAACGCGCCACTTTCCCTATCCCTACTGCTACCAAAATGCTACCAAACAGAGGAAGCACGAATGAGGCAAAACAAATATTTATTTCGCAAGAAGTTATTTTTTCGCAGGCATTACCAATTTTGCATCGCCAGTTTCAGCGGATTTTGAGGGGGGATAATTTATATTGCCGCCCCTGCCGAGCTTGGGATGGGGGGGGGGGCTTTTGCCCCTGCCGCCCCCCCCCCCCCCCCCCTGGATCCCCCAGTGCGTGCAGCTGTTCGGGCCTGCCGAACGGCGCTTTCCAGCCACGGCGACGCTCTGCCGCCGGCTCGGCTCGGCTCGGCGCAGTGCAGGCGGTCCGGGGATTTGGCCGAGGGCACGGCTGGCGTTGCAGTCCGGGGGGGGGGGCACAAGTTGTTTGGTAGCCGTGACATCACCATGGCAGTCGAATCCCGCTACACAGTGTTAAGGCAATGCAAAGAGGCTTGGTAGTTACCCCCCTTCAATGTTATCTAAGAGAGATGGATACAAGTATTTATGCTCAATGGAAACTCGTTTCTTCAAGATTCCTGGAATGGCCTCCGATTTTACCCGAGACACTCCAATCGTGCACAATTATCGGTCGAGTGGAGGCATGGTCCGCCCACACGGCGCGCCGGAGCGGGGGGCCCGCTGTCAAAGGCTGTACACCGCCGCTGCCGCGCCGGCCCCAAGTTGGTGAGAACCGCTGCGATGCCTTGCCAGAGACTGTACCGCCGCGGGGCCGGCCGGCCGGCCGCCGCCGCTGGATGGCCGGCACGGCGGCGGCCTGGTGCTTCGAAATTTCCGGCCTGAATGCAAACTCTGTTACAGCTGACTAATTGTGATATATCGTTCACATGGTGTTTATAGGCATTTTTCCAATAAAATGTATGTACCAATGAACTTTAAATATTATTTTAATTGTAATACACACAAAATTGTATTAAATATATTTCGTTTTCTATTCAGATATTTTCCGATGTGATTACCATATCCTACTATATAGTTGAAATTCTAGGAGAAAATGAGAACTATTCCAAAAAGCATACCAGAAACAGTTTATATGGTAACATAGTTAGTTTATTCTAGTTTGAACCAGGCGTGACGTAACCATGGCAGTCGCCAAACTTAAACCTACTCATTATATAAGTACTCTGTCGCAGTCCGTCGTAAAGACCGCCGTTCTGCGACGCAACGGCGGCGCGGCGACGACGCAGCGCGACGGGAGGCGGCGTAGGGGGGGGGGGGGGGGGCAGAGTGGGCGAGGGCGGGGCCCAGAACACCTGCACTGCGACACGGGACGGCTCAAAGGGATCATTCGCCAGCAGTTTATACACACAGACGAGCGAGTGAGAACCTGCATGGACATTCCACGCAGAGAGGTACCGATAAGTCTCGTGATCAATTCGGACGGGGTCAGTGGTGACGAGAATTTCCGTAATGCATTTAGACGTAAAGCGACCTAATGTCGGTCGGCAGATCAATGCACCCAACCAGGTGTTTTCAATGGCAGCGCTGCCAAGTTAAAGCGGTCTATTCACCCACACGTGTTTTGCAACGTTGCGCGGCCGCTAAAACACACAGCACCCCTTTGAGTCACTTCAAAGATCCACTCAAACACGCCACAAGCCAGGTCCGACACGGAGCTGACGGGAGACGAGACCGGCCTGGATACGTCCGACGGTCAGCACGTGCCGACCAGAGCGGTGCGGGGCGGCTCCTCCTGCTGTCCTGCCACTGACCTTCCCTCCCTCCTCGTCCTCGCCGTTCACGCCGTTCTCGACACTCTCGTCGTCAGACATGCTGCTGCTCTGCGTCTCCGGCTGCGGCGGTGTCGGCGGTGTCGGCGGTGTCGGCGGTGTCGGCGGTGTCGGCCACCTACAGCGGCGGTCTGAGCCGTGCGACTGCGGCCACACGCAGGCCGGCAGACTACGCGATCATCGATTCTGCCAGCGCCCGACACTGGCAGCCGTCAGTTACTGGTCAGCAGACGACCGCTGGGCAGCTGGGCAGCTGGGCAGACCACCAATCAGACCGACGCGATCAGTCCACACCGACCCGATCAGACCGACCCGACCACCAACTCAGACCGACACGATCAGTCCACCGACACAGGAGAGCGCCTCTTCACGCTGAGCCGACGTCGGGTGTCGCACTGCACCGCAGACACTGGGTCACTGGTGACGCAGACACTGGGTCACTGGTGACACAGACACTGGGTCACTGGTGACACAGACACTGGGTCACTGGTGACGCAGACACTGGGTCACTGGCGACACAGACACTGGGTCACTGGTGACTCAGACACTGGGTCATTGGTGACTCAGACACTGGGTCACTGGTGACGCAGACACTGGGTCACTGGTGACTCAGACACTGGGTCACTGGTGACTCAGACACTGGGTCACTGGTGACTCAGACACTGGGTCACTAGTGACGCAAACACTGGGTCACTGGTGACACAGACACTGGGTCACTGGTGACTCAGACACTAGGTCACTGGTGACTCAGACACTGTATCACTGATGACGCAGACACTGGGTCACTGGTGACTCATACACTGGGTCACTGGTGACGCAGACACTGGGTCACTGATGACTGGTGACGCAGACACTGGGTCACTGATGACGCAGACACTGGGTCACTGATGACGCAGACACTGGGTCACTCGTGACGCAGACACTAGGTCACTGGTGACTCAGACACTGGGTCACTGGTGACTCACACTGGGTCACTGATGACGCAGACACTGGGTCACTCGTGACGCAGACACTAGGTCACTCGTGACGCAGACACTAGGTCACTCGTGACGCAGACACTGGGTCACTGGTGACTCAGACACTGGGTCACTGGTGACTCACACTGGGTCACTGATGACGCAGACACTGGGTCACTCGTGACGCAGACACTAGGTCACTGGTGACTCAGGCACTGGGCCACTGGTGACGCAGACACTGGGTCACTGGTGACTCAGACACTGGGTCACTGGTGACTCAGGCACTGGGCCACTGGTGACTGGTGACACAGACACTGGGCCACTGGTGACGCTAGGGACGGCTGCCGGGCGGCCGGCGGAGGCGGGGACATCGACCAGGTCATCCGTCACCTCCCACCCCGTCAGTCAGTTGTCCGCACCCCGCACCCCGCCCCCCCCCCCCCCCCCCCCCAGCGGCCGGGCGGGAGACAGCTGATGAGGCCACCCACGGCTACCTCATTGGCGAGGTGTCAACAGGCCGAACCCGGTCACCAGGTCACATACGCCACTGTCAGGCCAGGTCAGCAGTCACCGGTCACCGGTCACATGCGCCACTGTCAGGCCAGGTCAGCAGTCACAGCGCTGCCGCTGTCAGGCCAGCTCACCAGTCAGAACTGCCGCTGTCAGGCCAGGTCAGCAGTCACCGGTCACCGGTCCCATTCTCGGCCAGTCAGAGGGTTCACACCCACCACCACCAATCGCGTCACCGGTCACAGGTCAGGTCAGCAGTCACCGGTCACCGGTCACCGGTCCCATTCTCGGCCAGTCAGAGGGTTCACACCCACCACCACCAATCGCGTCACCGGTCACAGGTCAGGTCAGCAGTCAGCAGTCACCGGTCACCGGTCACCGGTCCCATTCTCGGCCAGTCAGAGGGTTCACACCCACCACCACCAATCGCGTCACCAGTCACAGGTCAGGTCAGCAGTCACCGGTCACCGGTCCCATTCTCGGCCAGTCAGAGGGTTCACACCCACCACCACCAATCGCGTCACCAGTCACAGGTCAGGTCAGCAGTCACCGGTCACCGGTCACCGGTCCCATTCTCGGCCAGTCAGAGGGTTCACACCCACCACCACCAATCGCGTCACCAGTCACAGGTCAGGTCAGCAGTCACCGGTCACCGGTCACCGGTCCCATTCTCGGCCAGTCAGAGGGTTCACACCCACCACCACCAATCGCGTCACCAGTCACAGGTCAGGTCAGCAGTCAGTCACCGGTCACCGGTCCCATTCTCGGCCAGTCAGAGGGTTCACACCCACCACCACCAATCGCGTCACCAGTCACAGGTCAGGTCAGCAGTCACCGGTCACCGGTCCCATTCTCGGCCAGTCAGAGGGTTCACACCCACCACCACCAATCGCGTCACCAGTCACAGGTCAGGTCAGCAGTCACCGGTCACCGGTCACCGGTCCCATTCTCGGCCAGTCAGAGGGTTCACACCCACCACCACCAATCGCGTCACCAGTCACAGGTCAGGTCAGCAGTCACCGGTCACCGGTCCCATTCTCGGCCAGTCAGAGGGTTCACACCCACCACCACCAATCGCGTCACCAGTCACAGGTCAGGTCAGCAGTCACCGGTCACCGGTCACCGGTCCCATTCTCGGCCAGTCAGAGGGTTCACACCCACCACCACCAATCGCGTCACCGGTCACAGGTCAGGCCAGGTCAGCAGTCACCGGTCACCGGTCCCATTCTCGGCCAGTCAGAGGGTTCACACCCACCACCACCAACCGCGTCACCAGTCACAGGTCAGGTCAGCAGTCAGTCACCGGTCACCGGTCCCATTCTCGGCCAGTCAGAGGGTTCACACCCACCACCACCAATCGCGTCACCAGTCACAGGTCAGGTCAGGTCAGCAGTCAGTCACCGGTCACCGGTCCCATTCTCGGCCAGTCAGAGGGTTCACACCCACCACCACCAATCGCGTCACCGGTCACAGGTCAGGTCAGCAGTCAGTCACCGGTCACCGGTCCCATTCTCGGCCAGTCAGAGGGTTCACACCCACCACCACCAATCGCGTCACCAGTCACAGGTCAGGTCAGGTCAGCAGTCACCGGTCACCGGTCCCATTCTCGGCCAGTCAGAGGGTTCACACCCACCACCACCAATCGCGTCACCAGTCACAGGTCAGGTCAGCAGTCAGTCACCGGTCACCGGTCCCATTCTCGGCCAGTCAGAGGGTTCACACCCACCACCACCAATCGCGTCACCAGTCACAGGTCAGGTCAGCAGTCAGTCACCGGTCACCGGTCCCATTCTCGGCCAGTCAGAGGGTTCACACCCACCACCACCAATCGCGTCACCAGTCACAGGTCAGGTCAGGTCAGCAGTCAGTCACCGGTCACCGGTCCCATTCTCGGCCAGTCAGAGGGTTCACACCCACCACCACCAATCGCGTCACCGGTCACAGGTCAGGCCAGGTCAGCAGTCACCGGTCACCGGTCCCATTCTCGGCCAGTCAGAGGGTTCACACCCACCACCACCAATCGCGTCACCAGTCACAGGTCAGGTCAGGTCAGCAGTCAGTCACCGGTCACCGGTCCCATTCTCGGCCAGTCAGAGGGTTCACACCCACCACCACCAATCGCGTCACCGGTCACAGGTCAGGCCAGGTCAGCAGTCACCGGTCACCGGTCCCATTCTCGGCCAGTCAGAGGGTTCACACCCACCACCACCAATCGCGTCACCAGTCACAGGTCAGGTCAGCAGTCAGTCACCGGTCACCGGTCCCATTCTCGGCCAGTCAGAGGGTTCACACCCACCACCACCAATCGCGTCACCAGTCACAGGTCAGGTCAGCAGTCACCGGTCACCGGTCACCGGTCCCATTCTCGGCCAGTCAGAGGGTTCACACCCACCACCACCAATCGCGTCACCAGTCACAGGTCAGGTCAGCAGTCACCGGTCACCGGTCCCATTCTCGGCCAGTCAGAGGGTTCACACCCACCACCACCAATCGCGTCACCGGTCACAGGTCAGGTCAGCAGTCAGTCACCGGTCACCGGTCCCATTCTCGGCCAGTCAGAGGGTTCACACCCACCACCACCAATCGCGTCACCAGTCACAGGTCAGGTCAGGTCAGCAGTCAGTCACCGGTCACCGGTCCCATTCTCGGCCAGTCAGAGGGTTCACACCCACCACCACCAATCGCGTCACCGGTCACAGGTCAGGCCAGGTCAGCAGTCACCGGTCACCGGTCCCATTCTCGGCCAGTCAGAGGGTTCACACCCACCACCACCAATCGCGTCACCGGTCACAGGTCAGGTCAGCAGTCAGCAGTCACCGGTCACCGGTCCCATTCTCGGCCAGTCAGAGGGTTCACACCCACCACCACCAATCGCGTCACCGGTCACAGGTCAGGCCAGGTCAGCAGTCACCGGTCACCGGTCCCATTCTCGGCCAGTCAGAGGGTTCACACCCACCACCACCAATCGCGTCACCAGTCACAGGTCAGGTCAGCAGTCAGTCACCGGTCACCGGTCCCATTCTCGGCCAGTCAGAGGGTTCACACCCACCACCACCAATCGCGTCACCGGTCACAGGTCAGGTCAGCAGTCACCGGTCACCGGTCCCATTCTCGGCCAGTCAGAGGGTTCACACCCACCACCACCAATCGCGTCACCAGTCACAGGTCAGGTCAGCAGTCAGTCACCGGTCACCGGTCCCATTCTCGGCCAGTCAGAGGGTTCACACCCACCACCACCAATCGCGTCACCAGTCACAGGTCAGGTCAGCAGTCAGTCACCGGTCACCGGTCCCATTCTCGGCCAGTCAGAGGGTTCACACCCACCACCACCAATCGCGTCACCGGTCACAGGTCAGGCCAGGTCAGCAGTCACCGGTCACCGGTCCCATTCTCGGCCAGTCAGAGGGTTCACACCCACCACCACCAATCGCGTCACCAGTCACAGGTCAGGTCAGCAGTCACCGGTCACCGGTCCCATTCTCGGCCAGTCAGAGGGTTCACACCCACCACCACCAATCGCGTCACCAGTCACAGGTCAGGTCAGGTCAGCAGTCAGTCACCGGTCACCGGTCCCATTCTCGGCCAGTCAGAGGGTTCACACCCACCACCACCAATCGCGTCACCGGTCACAGGATTATACACCGAATACGATACGACCAAGATATTGTTTAGGGAGACAAAGTTCCGGAGCGCGGCCTATTTTACTTCCTTATGCACTCAAATGGCATACAGCACACTTCCATAGACCAAGTTAGTTGGCCCATCATTCGCTAGAAATCAACTGTTTATAAAACAATTCAAATCGAACAAACAATGCAAGTAGAAATCAACGACTGAATCAGTTTTCAGGTGATTTTAGCCGTCCTTTCAGTGTCAATTATTGGGCTGGTTTCCCATTGCTTTGCAGTACATAAGTGAACGGCGGCAGATGTGATAATTCAATTTCCATAGCATTTTGTTCAGATGTAGGACAATCAACTTTGTCGCTGAAAGAATCGTAAAAACGATCTAATAGAGTTAAATCTGGGATTTTCTGCTTTGCATCGTCTCAAACCGTAACACTGGTTTGAACAGAACATTTGCTGCTGATTTCCTCAGGGAAAATTTCACCCAAGGCGAGCTCTTTACTTGTATTCTCTTATAAATGCTCAAGAGCTGTCGCAACTTTGAATTGAACAAACAATGTTCGATTCAATTACCTAGTTATACTTTGAATGTTATACGAGACAATGACATATGCTTAAGTTTGGACAAAGTAAACTGGTCTATTTAGCAAATGAAATGTCAGTCGTGCCAACAAGCCCACATCCAACTCAACACCTAGCACCAAGTAACAACACCGTCACAACGGAAGAGAGACTGCCTCGCTCGACCCAGCCGTCCCGTCAGACATCACACCAGTCAGACATCACACCACAGACATCACACCACAGTCCACAGCGTCCAGTCGCCCGGCAGCCGTCCCTGCTGAACTACACACCAGTCACCGTCAGACATCACACCACAGTCCACAGCGTCTGGTCGCCCCGCAGCCGTCCCTGCTGAACTACACACCAGTCACCGTCAGACATCACACCACAGTCCACAGCGTCTAGTCGCCCCGCAGCCGTCCCTGCTGAACTACACACCAGTCACCGTCAGACATCACACCACAGTCCACAGCGTCTGGTCGCCCCGCAGCCGTCCCTGCTGAACTACACACCAGTCACCGTCAGACATCACACCACAGTCCACAGCGTCTAGTCGCCCCGCAGCCGTCCCTGCTGAACTACACACCAGTCACCGTCAGACATCACACCACAGTCCACAGCGTCTGGTCGCCCCGCAGCCGTCCCTGCTGAACTACACACCAGTCACCGTCAGACATCACACCACAGTCCACAGCGTCTGGTCGCCCCGCAGCCGTCCCTGCTGAACTACACACCAGTCACCGTCAGACATCACACACCAGTCCACAGCGTCTAGTCGCCCCGCAGCCGTCCCTGCTGAACTACACACCAGTCACCGTCAGACATCACACCACAGTCCACAGCGTCTGGTCGCCCCGCAGCCGTCCCTGCTGAACTACACACCAGTCACCGTCAGACATCACACACCAGTCCACAGCGTCTAGTCGCCCCGCAGCCGTCCCTGCTGAACTACACACCAGTCACCGTCAGACATCACACACCAGTCCACAGCGTCTAGTCGCCCCGCAGCCGTCCCTGCTGAACTACACACCAGTCACCGTCAGACATCACACCACAGTCCACAGCGTCTAGTCGCCCCGCAGCCGTCCCTGCTGAACTACACACCAGTCACCGTCAGACATCACACCACAGTCCACAGCGTCTGGTCGCCCCGCAGCCGTCCCTGCTGAACTACAGTCACCGTCAGGCACGACGCACCACTCCCAGTCGATCACGACGCTACACTGGATCGGAGGCGCTGCCGCCACCGCCGCCGCCACGGCGCGCCCGCGCACCGCCAATACGGCCGCCAGCGGGCGGGCACCACGGGCACCCTGCCCAGTGGCCCCAGGTCCTGTGGACGCCGGCGGCCATCAGCCGGCTGGCAGGCCGAAACACGGTCCCGGCCAACCGGCATCCGGTGCCGTCTCACTGGAGTCAGCACAGAGTTCAGAACTACAGCGCAGGACTCACGCCACTGCGACCGGAAGTCAGCATCAGAAAGATCCGAAAGTGAGAGGATCGCAGCCGCCTGGCCGTCCGATGTCCGCCGTGACCTCTGTAGGTCAAGAGCGCCGACTGACTTCCTGACCGGTGGCAGAAACCGCCGCCGAAAACGCCTCCCCACGTGAGCCGGCGGACATAACCCACTCTCTGGACAGGTCACATCCGGCAATACATAGCCGCCACCGCCACCACCGGCCAGCCACGGCGGCCGCATCTCCGCCTCATGTCGGAGCGTCCCTTCCGCTCCCGGAAGGATCCGTCCGTCCCTTCCGCTCCCGGAAGGATCCGTCAGTCCCTTCGGCTCCCGGAAGGATCCGTCCGTCCCTTCGGCTCCCGGGGATATGAGTGTCAGGCCGCACCTGATGCCCCATGGGGGCAGCGAGTTTCAACATTACGTATGCAGCCAAGCTGCCGAAGACGTCCCAGAAATGAGCAGCCATGCGCGACCCGTTAATCAAGACGAGCAACTATGAAACTGCAGGGAGGAAGCCTGATATTCAAGTCTAGTGGAGATGGATCAAATAAATTGTCTGGCCTCAGACGGAGACAAACTGAGCGAGATGGGATATCGGACGTCAGTCCTGACCCCGTCTCAGCCAGGCTTGCCGTGCAGTCGGCAAACGTTGGCAGAGGCAGGATGTCATGTCTGAATCCTAATCAACGGACAAACCGAACTGGAATAGATGTAATGCTATTCAGGTATCAGGTTCCAGAAATTCATACATGCAATTTAGGTACTAGTTTAAAGAATGTCAGAAATCCAAGCGTCAACATCTCATAAAATAATAATAAACATAAAGTGTGAATGGCTACCACGTCCCATGCAAACAGGCATCGACAAACTACTTATAAAACACAGAGCCCATAATGCGTGCTCGTTGTAAGCACTCTGGGCACGCCAGACAAATAGTCTGACCAGCGATGCCAGTCCAGACATTCCAAGGTACACAGTCCAGAGATTACAAGGTACACAGTCCGGAGATCCCAAGGAACACAGTCCAGAGATCCCAAGGTACACAGTCCAGAGATCCCAAGGTACACAGTCCAGAGATTCCAAGGTACACAGTCCAGAGATTCCAAGGTACAGTCCAGAGATTCCGAGGTACACTATTCTCGTGGACCGGTCGTGTACATTGTACAATACCGTGCCCGGCGGTTTGGTCACGTCACCTGCTCACATCAGCCGTGACCCGACAATGGTCCCGGTCATGGTGACGTGGGGTGACGTGAGGTGGCGTGGCGTGGCGTGGCGTGGCGTGGCGTGGCGTGGCGTGGCGTGGGGTGGCGTGGTGTGGCGCGGCGCGGGGTGGCGTGGCGTGGCGTGGCGTGGCGTGGCGTGGCGTGGCGTGGCGTGGCGTAGCGTGGCGTGGCGTAGCGTGGCGTGGCGTGGCGTGGGGTGGCGTGGTGTGGCGTGGTGTGGCGTGGGGTGGCGTGGGGTGGCGTGGCGTGGCGTGGCGTGGCGTGGCGTGGCGTGGCGTGGCGTGGCGTGGCGTGGCGTGGCGTGGCGTGGCGTGGCGTGGCGTGGCGTGGCGTGGCGTGGCGTGGGGTGGCGTGGGGTGACGTGGGGTGACGTGGGGTGGCGTGGCGTGGCGTGGCGTGGCGTGGCGTGGCGTGGCGTGGCGTGGCGTGGCGTGGCGTAGCGTGGCGTGGCGTGGCGTGGCGTGGCGTGGCGTGGCGTGGTGTGGCGTGGCGTGGCGTGGCGTGGCGTGGCGTGGCGTGGCGTGGCGTGGCGTGGCGTGGCGTGGCGTGGCGTGGCGTGGCGTGGCGTGGCGTGGCGTGGCGTGGCGTGGCGTGGCGTGGTGTGGCGTGGCGTGGTGTGGCGTGGCGTGGCGTGGCGTGGCGTGGCGTGGCGTGGCGTGGCGTGGCGTGGCGTGGCGTGGCGTGGCGTGGCGTGGCGTGGCGTGGCGTGGCGTGGCGTGGGGTGACGTGGCGTGGCGTGGCGTGGCGTGGCGTGGCGTGGCGTGGCGTGGCGTGGCGTGGCGTGGCGTGGCGTGGGGTGACGTGACGTGGCGTGGCGTGGCGTGGCGTGGCGTGGCGTGGGGTGACGTGACGTGGCGTGGCGTGGCGTGGCGTGGCGTGGCGTGGCGTGGCGTGGCGTGGCGTGGCGTGGCGTGGCGTGGCGTGGCGTGGGGTGACGTGACGTGGCGTGGCGTGGCGTGGCGTGGCGTGGCGTGGCGTGGCGTGGCGTGGCGTGGGTGATGCTAAGCAACGCTAACAGTTGCCGCCGTCAAAGTGGCTGTCGTCCTGAAGCGGTGCCCGACACCAACCGGCGACACCAGTCACCCTCGCCTTCAAGAGCGGCATCGATTTCTCCCCATGGACACACAGCAATCATACCCCTATTAGTTATTACCCACGCATGAGGAATGTGTTATCAGACCCTTGCACGACACACGCGGTGTGAGACGAGACGGGTTCGGTTCCGACATGTGTACCAACACTATCTCAACATCATCTCTGTCTCAGCCATCAGAGAATGAATGTGTCCATCAGTACCATCAGCAGCAGAACCACATCACCCGGCCGATCAGAGGGTCTGTCTGCGGCGGTCTGGTCCGCCGGGACACACGGCAGCAGGCCGCCGATCCTGCATAACTGACACCATCCTCCCCAGCAGAGGCCGCCGATACTGCATAACTGACACCATCCTCCCCAGCAGAGGCCTCCGATCCTGCATAACTGACACCATCCTCCCCAGCAGAGGCCGCCGATCCTGCATAACTGACACCATCCTCCCCAGCAGAGGCCTCCGATCCTGCATAACTGACACCATCCTCCCCAGCAGAGGCCGCCGATCCTGCATAACTGACACCATCCTCCCCAGCAGAGGCCGCCGATCCTGCATAACGGACACCATCCTCCCCAGCAGAGGCCGCCGATACTGCATAACGGACACCATCCTCCCCAGCAGAGGCCGCCGATCCTGCACAACTGACACCATCCTCCCCAGCAGAGGCAGCCGATCCTGCATAACTGACACCATCCTCCCCAGCAGAGGCCGCCGATCCTGCATAACTGACACCATCCTCCCCAGCAGAGGCCTCCGATCCTGCATAACTGACACCATCCTCCCCAGCAGAGGCCGCCGATCCTGCATAACTGACACCATCCTCCCCAGCAGAGGCAGCCGATCCTGCACAACTGACACCATCCTCCCCAGCAGAGGCCTCCGATCCTGCATAACTGACACCATCCTCCCCAGCAGAGGCAGCCGATCCTGCATAACTGACACCATCCTCCCCAGCAGGCAGCCGATCCTGCCGCGGCCTGCAGCCGACCCGGCTGGCGGGAGACACGTCTGTCCCGCCCAGACACGTCCCATCCTGACGCGTCTGTAGCAGGGTCTCCGGGATCCCGGCCAGCCTCCGGGACGCAGGATACACGTCTGTCCCGCCCAGACACGTCCCATCCTGACGCGTCTGTAGCAGGGTCTCCGGGATCCCGGCCAGCCTCCGGGACGCAGGATACACGTCTGTCCCGCCCAGACACGTCCCATCCTGACGCGTCTGTAGCAGGGTCTCCGGGATCCCGGCCAGCCTCCGGAACGCAGGAGACACGTCTGTCCCGCCCAGACACGTCCCATCCTGACGCGTCTGTAGCAGGGTCTCCGGGATCCCGGCCAGCCTCCGGAACGCAGCCACAGGGCAATAACCACCTAGTGCCAGGCTGGGGTCCCTTGAGCATCGTTAATGCTAAATGGAACGCACGCCACTGACTCGGGAAGTACGCATAATGCGGTGTCGAGCGCTGATGATGGGCGGGTGATGGCATCGCTGCTAAAAGTGGGTTCTCAGAGCCAACGCAGCCTTTTTTGGCGCCGTGATCAGGCAGCCTGCCACCGATCGACCATGTGTATTTATCTCAGCCATACTTTCTAAGATTATGCTCAAACCCAGATAGTCAGAAGGCACATAGACTAGAAAATAGGCAGACCCAGACACTTAAACAGCTCAGAGGTTGTTGAAAACCAGTAACCACGGTAACTGAGTTCGTCAGGCCAAAATCAATACACTAATGATAATGCTAGTCCGATTTTAATATAGTCATCTTCTCCGCTCTGAACTGACGCTTCCCCGAGCAGTGCGGCCCTCTGCACGCAGAACACAATGCACAGCACACTGCACACACTGGTGCGTGGCATCCCGTGCCCCCCGGGACGGGCAATCGAGGCCGAGTCGGCGGCCTGGTGAGCGGCGATCAGCACGGCTTTGTATGCAGATGGCGGCGTCAGCACGCACCAATTCTGCTCCGCTGACGTCCGCAGAGGGGAGGGGAGGGGAGGGGAGGGGAGCCAGCCCGCCCACCGCAGCGCACCACTATCCTTCTGGCACGCCGCCGTGCCCACCCGCTGATCACACAACCACTGGATGCAAGATGTAGGATGCTGTAATTAAATGGATGCTGGGTTACTACTACATGCACGTTGCAAATGTAGTAGGCGTTGAAGGATATCCTCCCCTATGACACGTTCTGAAAATGTGATTGGTAGTGGATATTATTTGTTACCAATGCTTGTGCCAAATAGATTCACATCGTCCAGGAGCTATCTACCTGGCCTGACCTAAAATAGTAACGGCTACTACCTTAACTAGGTACTACCTTAACTAGGTACTACCTTAAAATCAAATCGGCGCGTCCGATGCATCATAAAAACAACCGGATTGTTTTTCTTTAAATAAGAACTCTTTCAGCTCGTTCAGCTCTTTAAATAAGAACGATAACGCAACCACTGCAACCCTCTGAAGCTCGTCTGCAGCGCTTCATTTGTCAAACAAGGTACAACGTGAGTGCAAATAAGAAAATAAAGTATCATACGAACGCATTTAACATATTTGTTATACGTATAAGAGAGCGAAACAAGTTGCATGTTCGCCGCTCGTTGTTGCTGCTGCTGCATACTTCATGGTGATACGGTATGGCTCCCATTGTATTGGGGCCGAGTTTGGAACAGAGCCAGACGACGCGCATGTAGTGATATCTGACACGTGACATGTGGTGATGTCTGACAACTGACAACAGCTGCACATGCTGACCGACAAAAACGGTCACAAAAAGTGCGAATTAATCGGCCGGAACACCGGCTGGCGAGCATCCGGCCATGATTAGGCATTGTGTGATTTGGCCAGCCAAACAGGCTGGTAATTATCAGAAACAATTGATCGGTGGCGTTAGACCCAGTGTTGCTGGGTGTGGAGAGGGTGAGGACTCGCCTGGAGCCGGGGGAGGGTGAGGACTCGCCTGGAGCCGGGAGAGGGCGAGGACTCGCCTGGAGCAGTACCATGGGGAGCCGTACCAGGCGGGGGAGGGTGAGGACTCGCCTGGAGCAGTACCATGTGGGGGAGGGTGAGGACTCACCTGGAGCCGAGGGAGGGCGAGGACTCACCTGGAGCCGGGGAGGGCGAGGACTCTCCTGGAGCCGGGGAGGGTGAGGACTCGCTTGGAGTCGGGGGAGGGTGAGGACTCGCTTGGAGCCGGGAGAGGGTGAGGACTCGCCTGGAGCCGGGAGAGGGTGAGGACTCGCTTGGAGCCGGGGGAGGGTGAGGACTCGCTTGGAGCCGGGGGAGGGTGAGGACTCGCCTGGAGCCGGGAGAGGGTGAGGACTCGCCTGGAGCCGGGAGAGGGTGAGGACTCGCTTGGAGCCGGGGGAGGGTGAGGACTCGCTTGGAGCCGGGGGAGGGTGAGGACTCGCCTGGAGCCGGGGGAGGGTGAGGACTCGCTTGGAGCCGGGAGAGGGTGAGGACTCGCCTGGAGCCGGGAGAGGGTGAGGACTCGCCTGGAGCCGGGAGAGGGTGAGGACTCGCTTGGAGCCGGGAGAGGGTGAGGACTCGCCTGGAGCCGGGAGAGGGTGAGGACTCGCCTGGAGCCGGGAGAGGGTGAGGACTCGCCTGGAGCCGGGAGAGGGTGAGGACTCGCCTGGAGCCGGGGAGGGCAGCCTTGGAATTTGGGCTATTTTCTGGACTTTTTGGGTCCAAAGAATTTTGCTCTCTTCATATTTGTTCAGGAAATGTGCTATCTTTTCGCCTGATCTTACCGACATTGTAGCTAAAATATAATTCAATTTTCCTCGGGAGGATTTCATATCTATTACAAATCAGGATTTTTACTTTCCAAGTAAAATAACTAAAACAAAAATGAAAATCTTAACTTGCCTGACAATACAATTGTACTCTCCACCTATGGATTTTTACTCTCCGGGACCAGGTCATGAAATGAAAAATCCAACACTGGGGGAGGGTGAGGACTCGCCTGGAGCAGTACCATGTGGGGGAGGGTGAGGACTCACCTGGAGCCGAGGGAGGGCGAGGACTCACCTGGAGCCGGGGAGGGCGAGGACTCTCCTGGAGCCGGGGAGGGTGAGGACTCGCCTGGAGTCAGGGAGGGTGAGGACTCGCCTGGAGCCGGGGAGGGTGAGGACTCGCCTGGAGCAGTACCATGGGGAGGGTGAGGACTCGCCTGGAGCCGTACCATGTGGGGGAGGGTGAGGACTCACCTGGAGCCGAGGGAGGGCGAGGACTCGCCTGGAGCCGGGGAGGGTGAGGACTCGCCTGGAGCAGTACCATGGGGGAGGGTGAGGACTCGCCTGGAGCCGTACCATGTGGGGGAGGGTGAGGACTCGCCTGTAGCCATACCATGTGGGGGAGGGTGAGGACTCGCCTGAAGCCGTACCATGCGGGGGAGGGAGAGGACTCGCCTGAAGCCGTACCATGCGGGGGAGGGAGAGGACTCGCCTGGAGCCGTACCAGGCGGGGAGGGCGAGGACTCACCTGGAGCCGGGGGAGGGTGAGGACTCACCTGGAGTCGGGGAGGGTGAGGACTCGCCTGGAGCCGGGGGAGGGTAAGGACTCGCCTGGAGTCGGGGGAGGGTGAGGACTCGCCTGGAGCCGGGGGGTGAGGACTCGCTTGGAGCCGTACCATGTGGAGGGTGAGGACTCGCCTGAAGCCGTACCATGCGGGGGAGGGAGAGGACTCGCCTGAAGCCGTACCATGCGGGGGAGGGAGAGGACTCGCCTGGAGCCGTACCAGGCGGGGAGGGCGAGGACTCACCTGGAGCCGGGGGAGGGTGAGGACTCACCTGGAGTCGGGGAGGGTGAGGACTCGCCTGGAGCCGGGGGAGGGTAAGGACTCGCTTGGAGTCGGGGGAGGGTGAGGACTCGCCTGGAGCCGGGGGGTGAGGACTCGCCTGGAGCCGGGAGAGGGTGAGGACTCGCCTGGAGTCGGGGGAGGGTGAGGACTCACCTGGAGTCGGGGAGGGTGAGGACTCGCCTGGAGCCGGGGGAGGGTGAGGACTCGCTTGGAGTCGGGGGAGGGTGAGGACTCGCCTGGAGCCGGGGGGTGAGGACTCGCCTGGAGCCGGGGGAGGGTGAGGACTCGCCTGGAGTCGGGGAGGGTGAGGACTCGCCTGGAGCCGGGGGAGGGTAAGGACTCGCCTGGAGTCGGGGGAGGGTGAGGACTCGCCTGGAGCCGGGGGAGGGTGAGGACTCGCCTGGAGTCGGGGAGGGTGAGGACTCGCCTGGAGCCGGGGGAGGGTAAGGACTCGCCTGGAGCCAGGGGAGGGTGAGGACTCGCCTGGAGCCGTACCATGTGGAGTAGTACGGGGGCTCCTTCCTTCTACACTGAGCCCCAAAGGCGCAATACAGTCGCCTGAAGAAGAGCCGCGCTGAGACGTGGGGAGAGGACAATGGGAGATGGAATGACAGCAGCTGGGAGCCAGCGGCCTGGGTAATGGGTATGGAGTAGGTACTGAGTAGGATGATAGCCCATATAATGTGTAATGACGATGCGATATCAATGAAGATGTAAACAATACAGCAGCCTGGGTAATGGGTATGGAGTAGGTACTGAGTAAGATGATAGCCCATATAATGTGTAATGACGATGCGATATCAAAGGAGGTGTAAACAATACAGCAGCCTGGGTAATGGGTATGGAGTAGGTACTGAGTAGGATGATAGCCCATATAATGTGTAATGACGATGCGATATCAATGAAGGTGTAAACAATACAGCAGCCTGGGTAATGGGTATGGAGTAGGTACTGAGTAGGATGATAGCCCATATGTGTAATGACGATGCGATATCAATGAAGGTGTAAACAATACAGCAGCCTGGGTAATGGGTATGGAGTAGGTACTGAGTAGGATGATAGCCCATATAATGTGTAATGACGATGCGATATCAATGAAGGTGTAAACAATACAGCAGCCTGGGTAATGGGTATGGAGTAGGTACTGAGTAGGATGATAGCCCATATAATGTGTAATGACGATGCAATATCAATGAAGGTGTAAACAATACAGCAGCCTGGGTAATGGGTATGGAGTAGGTACTGAGTAGGATGATAGCCCATATAATGTGTAATGACGATGCGATATCAATGAAGGTGTAAACAATACAGCAGCCTGGGTAATGGGTATGGAGTAGGTACTGAGTAGGATGATAGCCCATATAATGTGTAATGACGATGCGATATCAATGAAGATGTAAACAATACAGCAGCCTGGGTAATGGGTATGGAGTAGGTACTGAGTAGGATGATAGCCCATATGTGTAATGACGATGCGATATCAATGAAGATGTAAACAATACAGCAGCCTGGGTAATGGGTATGGAGTAGGTACTGAATAGGATGATAGCCCATATAATGTGTAATGACGATGCGATATCAATGAAGGTGTAAACAATACAGCAGCCTGGGTAATGGGTATGGAGTAGGTACTGAGTAGGATGATAGCCCATATAATGTGTAATGACGATGCGATATCAATGAAGGTGTAAACAATACAGCAGCCTGGGTAATGGGTATGGAGTAGGTACTGAGTAGGATGATAGCCCATATGTGTAATGACGATGCGATATCAATGAAGGTGTAAACAATATAGCAGCCTTGGTAATGGGTATGGAGTAGGTACTGAGTAGGATGATAGCCCATATGTGTAATGACGATGCGATATCAATGAAGGTGTAAACAATACAGCAGCCTTGGTAATGGGTATGGAGTAGGTACTGAGTAGGATGATAGCCCATATAATGTGTAATGACGATGCGATATCAATGAAGATGTAAACAATACAGCAGCCTGGGTAATGGGTATGAAGTAGGTACTGAGTAGGA
Source organism: Chirona hameri (assembly GCA_036785665.1). Classification (NCBI taxonomy): domain Eukaryota; kingdom Metazoa; phylum Arthropoda; class Thecostraca; order Balanomorpha; family Balanidae; genus Chirona; species Chirona hameri. The sequence continues at coordinate 31,127 of JAXIVJ010000893.1, forward strand.
TGATAGCCCATATGTGTAATGACGATGCGATATCAATGAAGGTGTAAACAATACAGCAGCCTGGGTAATGGGTATGGAGTAGGTACTGAGTAGGATGATAGCCCATATAATGTGTAATGACGATGCGATATCAATGAAGGTGTAAACAATACAGCAGCCTGGGTAATGGGTATGGAGTAGGTACTGAGTAGGATGATAGCCCATATGTGTAATGACGATGCGATATCAATGAAGATGTAAACAATACAGCAGCCTGGGTAATGGGTATGGAGTAGGTACTGAGTAGGATGATAGCCCATATAATGTGTAATGACGATGCGATATCAATGAAGGTGTAAACAATACAGCAGCCTGGGTAATGGGTATGGAGTAGGTACTGAGTAGGATGATAGCCCATATGTGTAATGACGATGCGATATCAATGAAGGTGTAAACAATACAGCAGCCTGGGTAATGGGTATGGAGTAGGTACTGAGTAGGATGATAGCCCATATAATGTGTAATGACGATGCGATATCAATGAAGGTGTAAACAATACAGCAGCCTGGGTAATGGGTATGGAGTAGGTACTGAGTAGGATGATAGCCCATATAATGTGTAATGACGATGCGATATCAATGAAGGTGTAAACAATACAGCAGCCTGGGTAATGGGTATGGAGTAGGTACTGAGTAGGATGATAGCCCATATAATGTGTAATGACGATGCGATATCAATGAAGATGTAAACAATACAGCAGCCTGGGTAATGGGTATGGAGTAGGTACTGAGTAGGATGATAGCCCATATATGTAATGACGATGCGATATCAATGAAGGTGTAAACAATACAGCAGCCTGGGTAATGGGTATGGAGTAGGTACTGAGTAGGATGATAGCCCATATAATGTGTAATGACGATGCGATATCAATGAAGATGTAAACAATACAGCAGCCTTGGTAATGGGTATGGAGTAGGTACTGAGTAGGATGATAGCCCATATAATGTGTAATGACGATGCGATATCAATGAAGGTGTAAACAATACAGCAGCCTGGGTAATGGGTATGGAGTAGGTACTGAGTAGGATGATAGCCCATATAATGTGTAATGACGATGCGATATCAATGAAGGTGTAAACAATACAGCAGCCTGGGTAATGGGTATGGAGTAGGTACTGAGTAGGATGATAGCCCATATAATGTGTAATGACGATGCGATATCAATGAAGGTGTAAACAATACAGCAGCCTGGGTAATGGGTATGGAGTAGGTACTGAGTAGGATGATAGCCCATATGTGTAATGACGATGCGATATCAAAGGAGGTGTAAACAATACAGCAGCCTGGGTAATGGGTATGGAGTAGGTACTGAGTAGGATGATAGCCCATATGTGTAATGACGATGCGATATCAAAGGAGGTGTAAACAATACAGCAGCCTGGGTAATGGGTATGGAGTAGGTACTGAGTAGGATGATAGCCCATATGTGTAATGACGATGCGATATCAATGAAGATGTAAACAATACAGCAGCCTGGGTAATGGGTATGGAGTAGGTACTGAGTAGGATGATAGCCCATATAATGTGTAATGACGATGCGATATCAATGAAGGTGTAAACAATACAGCAGCCTGGGTAATGGGTATGGAGTAGGTACTGAGTAGGATGATAGCCCATATGTGTAATGACGATGCGATATCAATGAAGATGTAAACAATACAGCAGCCTGGGTAATGGGTATGGAGTAGGTACTGAGTAGGATGATAGCCCATATAATGTGTAATGACGATGCGATATCAATGAAGATGTAAACAATACAGCAGCCTGGGTAATGGGTATGGAGTAGGCACTGAGTAGGATGATAGCCCATATGTGTAATGACGATGCGATATCAATGAAGATGTAAACAATACAGCAGCCTGGGTAATGGGTATGGAGTAGGTACTGAGTAGGATGATAGCCCATATAATGTGTAATGACGATGCGATATCAATGAAGATGTAAACAATACAGCAGCCTGGGTAATGGGTAAGGAGTAGGTACTGAGTAGGATGATAGCCCATATGTGTAATGACGATGCGATATCAATGAAGGTGTAAACAATACAGCAGCCTGGGTAATGGGTATGGAGTAGGTACTGAGTAGGATGATAGCCCATATAATGTGTAATGACGATGCGATATCAATGAAGGTGTAAACAATACAGCAGCCTGGGTAATGGGTATGGAGTAGGTACTGAGTAGGATGATAGCCCATATAATGTGTAATGACGATGCGATATCAATGAAGGTGTAAACAATACAGCAGCCTGGGTAATGGGTATGGAGTAGGTACTGAGTAGGATAATAGCCCATATAATGTGTAATGACGATGCGATATCAATGAAGGTGTAAACAATACAGCAGCCTGGGTAATGGGTATGGAGTAGGTACTGAGTAGGATGATAGCCCATATAATGTGTAATGACGATGCGATATCAATGAAGATGTAAACAATACAGCAGCCTGGGTAATGGGTATGGAGTAGGTACTGAGTAGGATGATAGTCCATATAATGTGTAATGACGATGCGATATCAATGAAGGTGTAAACAATATAGCAGCCTGGGTAATGGGTATGGAGTAGGTACTGAGTAGGATGATAGCCCATATAATGTGTAATGACGATGCGATATCAATGAAGATGTAAACAATACAGCAGCCTTGGTAATGGGTATGGAGTAGGTACTGAGTAGGATGATAGCCCATATAATGTGTAATGACGATGCGATATCAATGAAGGTGTAAACAATACAGCAGCCTGGGTAATGGGTATGGAGTAGGTACTGAGTAGGATGATAGCCCATATAATGTGTAATGACGATGCGATATCTATGAAGATGTAAACAATACAGCAGCCTGGGTAATGGGTATGGAGTAGGTACTGAGAAGGATGATAGCCCATATGTGTAATGACGATGCGATATCAATGAAGGTGTAAACAATACAGCAGCCTGGGTAATGGGTATGGAGTAGGTACTGAGTAGGATGATAGCCCATATAATGTGTAATGACGATGCGATATCAATGAAGGTGTAAACAATATAGCAGCCTTGGTAATGGGTATGGAGTAGGTACTGAGTAGGATGATAGCCCATATAATGTGTAATGACGATGCGATATCAATGAAGATGTAAACAATACAGCAGCCTGGGTAATGGGTATGGAGTAGGTACTGAGTAGGATGATAGCCCATATAATGTGTAATGACGATGCGATATCAATGAAGATGTAAACAATACAGCAGCCTGGGTAATGGGTATGGAGTAGGTACTGAGTAGGATGATAGCCCATATGTGTAATGACGATGCGATATCAATGAAGATGTAAACAATACAGCAGCCTGGGTATTGGGTATGGAGTAGGTACTGAGTAGGATGATAGCCCATATAATGTGTAATGACGATGCGATATCAATGAAGATGTAAACATACAGCAGCCTGGGTAATGGGTATGGAGTAGGTACTGAGTAGGATGATAGCCCATATAATGTGTAATGACGATGCGATATCAATGAAGGTGTAAACAATACAGCAGCCTGGGTAATGGGTATGGAGTAGGTACTGAGTAGGATGATAGCCCATATAATGTGTAATGACGATGCGATATCAAAGGAGGTGTAAACAATACAGCAGCCTGGGTAATGGGTATGGAGTAGGTACTGAGTAGGATGATAGCCCATATGTGTAATGACGATGCGATATCAAAGGAGGTGTAAACAATACAGCAGCCTGGGTAATGGGTATGGAGTAGGTACTGAGTAGGATGATAGCCCATATAATGTGTAATGACGATGCGATATCAATGAAGGTGTAAACAATACAGCAGCCTGGGTAATGGGTATGGAGTAGGTACTGAGTAGGATGATAGCCCATACAATGTGTAATGACGATGCGATATCAATGAAGGTGTAAACAATACAGCAGCCTGGGTAATGGGTATGGAGTAGGTACTGAGTAGGATAATAGCCCATATAATGTGTAATGACGATGCGATATCAATGAAGGTGTAAACAATATAAGGTGAAGGATGCGTTTGCTTGCGTGGATAAATATGCATCTTTTGGTAGGGGTTGTGAAAGACTGAGTGGGTTGGGGGGGGGGGGGGGGGTGACAGCCGGCAGGAAGTCCCCCTCGGCATATCAAATGGTCCGTGAAGCTACCGACTTCCGAGGGTGACTGGCGCGTGACGGCGTCACACGCAGCGCCGTCCGGGCGTGACGCCGTGACGGGCCGGCAACAGAGGTCAGCCGAGTGGGGTCAGGGGAGACTCCGCCCGGGGCCGAGCTGACCCGAGACAGGCACACCAGATCAGCGGGGTGGGGTCAAGGAGACCCCTCTGGTCAGCCAGCCGGCCAGAGACGGCCCCGTGTCGGGCTGTACCAGGCCGAACTACCTCCGACCTCCGACCTCCGACCTGTACTACCTCCGACCTGTGTGTTACCCGGGGATGGTAGGGCTAGGTTGACGACTGGGTTACCCGGGGATGGTGGGGCTAGGTTGACTACTGTGTGTTACCCGGGGATGGTAGGGCTAGGTTGACGACTGGGTTACCCGGGGATGGTGGGGCTAGGTTGACTACTGTGTGTTACCCGGGGATGGTAGGGCTAGGTTGACGACTGGGTTACCCGGGGATGGTGGGGCTAGGTTGACAACTGTGTGTTACCCGGGGATGGTAGGGCTAGGTTGACGACTGGGTTACCCGGGGATGGTGGGGCTAGGTTGACTACTGTGTGTTACCCGGGGATGGTACGGCTAGGTTGACGACTGGGTTACCCGGGGATGGTGGGGCTAGGTTGACTACTGTGTGTTACCCGGGGATGGTAGGGCTAGGTTGACGACTGGGTTACCCGGGGATGGTGGGGCTAGGTTGACTACTGTGTGTTACCCGGGGATGGTAGGGCTAGGTTGACGACTGGGTTACCCGGGGATGGTGGGGCTAGGTTGACAACTGTGTGTTACCCGGGGATGGTAGGGCTAGGTTGACGACTGGGTTACCCGGGGATGGTGGGGCTAGGTTGACTACTGTGTGTTACCCGGGGATGGTACGGCTAGGTTGACGACTGGGTTACCCGGGGATGGTGGGGCTAGGTTGACTACTGTGTGTTACCCGGGGATGGTACGGCTAGGTTGACGATGGAAGGCCGCGTCTGTCGTACGGCGGCGGACCACGGGGCGACTGTCGTACGGCGGCGGAACACGAGGCGTCTGTCGTACGGCGGCGGACCACGGGGCGTCTGTCGTACGGCGGCAGACCACAGGAGACTGTCGTACGGCGGCGGACCACGGGAGACTGTCGTACGGCGGCGGACCACGAGAGACTGTCGTACGGCGGCGGACCACGGGGCGTCTGTCGTACGGCGGCGGACCACGCGGACCACGGGGCGTCTGTCGTACGGCGGCGGACCACGGAGCGTCTGTCGTACGGCGGCGGACCACGGGAGACTGTCGTACGGCGGCGGACCACGAGAGACTGTCGTACGGCGGCGGACCACGGGGCGTCTGTCGTACGGCGGCGGACCACGCGGACCACGGGGCGTCTGTCGTACGGCGGCGGACCACGGGGCGTCTGTCGTACGGCGGCGGACCACGCGGACCACGGGGCGTTTGTCGTACGGCGGCGGACCACGGGGCGTCTGTCGTACGGCGGCGGACCACGGGGCGTTTGTCGTACGGCGGCGGACCACGGGACGTCTGTCGTACGGCGGCGGACCACGGGACGTCTGCCGTACGGCGGCGGACCACGGGACGTCTGCCGTACGGCGGCGGACCACGGGACGTCTGTCGTACGGCGGCGGACCACGGGGCGTCTGTCGTACGGCGGCGGACCACGGGGCGTCTGCCGTACGGCGGCGGACCACGGGACGTCTGCCGTCTCAGACAACAGCTCCCGAGGATCGGCGACTGGATTCCCACGGCGATCGATCGATCGATGTACCCATCAACTGCTGCTACATTCCAATGACTGCGCAATGTAGCAGCACACAGTGCTGGCAGCAGTTCAGGGCCCAATCTTACCAAGTGACGTGCATGCGCAAGTACGGCAAAGATGACGTAGATGCGTACTTGGGGCGGCGGGTGTGACGTCGGCATGCAGTACTTGGGTCCATTGACTAGTGTTTAGATACTTGCCAGTAGATCCAGTTGCATAGCTAATATGCGAAAGTAATCCCCTGCTCCTTTCCCCTTTCTTGAATTTTGCCCACTTTAAGTGCTCTTCAGCTTCATACGCTGCCCATTATGTATAAAAAGAATGGCAGCTTTTACCTGAGCACCAGCTTAATCTTGAAAAAAATCACGAGAAATATTCAGTGTTTTCCTAATTGTGACAATCCATTGCTGAAATAGTCGCCGCTAGATGGCGTTGTGCAGTCCATCTAATGTTGCGCTATGTTTTCGTTACTTCTTCTTTCGTCTTAAACTGCATTGTATGTATCACTCGCTTTGCGAATGAAGCTATAAAAAAAATCCGTAATTTCAACCCGTTTCTAGAGTTAATATGTCGTCAGTCATTTGTGCAGTCGCCGAAAGTTTTCCAAAACTCACTACCGTTTTGTATCACCGGTGAACAAAACGCATTCGTCGCGAAAACATTTCAGATCCCTTTGTATCCTCCCGACTGCCGGTCCTCCATCCTCTGTCACGCCCTCGTTAATCCGGGTCTGGTGGTCGCTGGCCACCGGGCATGTGGTGACTGGTGGTCCCCGAGCCACCCCCGGGAGTGGTGGCCGCCTTCATGGCCTGGTTCCCCCTAGCAGGTTCGCCCTGCGGGGAAGGGCCCTGTAAATCCATGGACGGTTTCCCGGTCGGCGTTCCATTTTGTCCCACTTTACCCCTTATTCATCCCATGGCTGCGCAATGGTCCGACCGGACCGAAGCGGCCTTATCCTAACCCCTAACTTAAAACATTTAAACGGCACGAAATGGCCTGAGCAGGCCGAAGTGCCCACCAATCAACAAAATGGCAAGTACGGCATGCTGTAATTGGTCCAATGGACCAATGCCGTACTTGCCACGTGGACCGCCGTACTTGCCCATTCACGGCATTTGGTAATACTGGGCTCTTGGTAATATTGGGCCCGGGACGGTCATGTGCACAACGAACACTGCACGAGACAGCCCAGGAACCAGACCAGACAGACGGCGGCCCAGGAACCAAACCAGACAGACAGCGGCCCAGGAACCAGACCAGACAGACATCGGCCCAGGAACCAGACCAGACAGACAGACAGCGGCCCAGGAACCAGACCAGACAGACAGACAGCGGCCCAGGAGCCAGACCAGACACACAGACGGCGGCACAGGAACCAGATCAGACACAGCGGCCCAGGAACCAGACCAGACAGACAGCGACCCAGGAACCAGACCAGACAGACAGCGGCCCAGGAACCAGACCAGACAGACAGCGGCCCAGGAACCAGATCAGACACAGCGACCCAGGAACCAGACCAGACAGACAGCGGCCCAGGAACCAGACCAGACAGACAGCGGCCCAGGAGCCAGACTAGACACACAGACGGCGGCCCAGGAACCAGATCAGACACAGCGGCCCAGGAACCAGACCAGACAGACAGCGGCCCAGGAACCAGACCAGACAGACCGCTGCCCAGCAACCAGACCAGACAGACAGCGGCCAGGAACCAGACCAGACAGACGGCGGCCCAGGAACCAGACCAGACAGCGGCCCAGGAGCCAGACTAGACACACAGACGATGCGATATCAATGAAGGTGTAAACAATACAGCAGCCTGGGTAATGGGTATGGAGTAGGTACTGAGTAGGATGATAGCCCATATGTGTAATGACGATGCGATATCAATGAAGATGTAAACAATACAGCAGCCTGGGTAATGGGTATGGAGTAGGTACTGAGTAGGATGATAGCCCATATAATGTGTAATGACGATGCGATATCAATGAAGGTGTAAACAATACAGCAGCCTAGGTAATGGGTATGGAGTAAGTACTGAGTAGGATGATAGCCCATATAATGTGTAATGACGATGCGATATCAATGAAGGTGTAAACAATACAGCAGCCTGGGTAATGGGTATGGAGTAGGTACTGAGTAGGATGATAGCCCATATAATGTGTAATGACGATGCGATATCAATGAAGGTGTAAACAATACAGCAGCCTGGGTAATGGGTATGGAGTAGGTACTGAGTAGGATGATAGCCCATATGTGTAATGACGATGCGATATCAATGAAGGTGTAAACAATATAGCAGCCTTGGTAATGGGTATGGAGTAGGTACTGAGTAGGATGATAGCCCATATAATGTGTAATGACGATGCGATATCAATGAAGGTGTAAACAATACAGCAGCCTGGGTAATGGGTATGGAGTAGGTACTGAGTAGGATGATAGCCCATATAATGTGTAATGACGATGCGATATCAATGCAGATGTAAACAATACAGCAGCCTGGGTAATGGGTATGGAGTAGGTACTGAGTAGGATGATAGCCCATATAATGTGTAATGACGATGCGATATCAATGAAGGTGTAAACAATACAGCAGCCTGGGTAATGGGTATGGAGTAGGTACTGAGTAGGATGATAGCCCATATAATGTGTAATGACGATGCGATATCAATGAAGGTGTAAACAATACAGCAGCCTGGGTAATGGGTATGGAGTAGGTACTGAGTAGGATGATAGCCCATATAATGTGTAATGACGATGCGATATCAATGAAGGTGTAAACAATACAGCAGCCTGGGTAATGGGTATGGAGTAGGTACTGAGTAGGATGATAGCCCATATAATGTGTAATGACGATGCGATATCAATGAAGATGTAAACAATACAGCAGCCTGGGTAATGGGTATGGAGTAGGTACTGAGTAGGATGATAGCCCATATAATGTGTAATGACGATGCGATATCAATGAAGGTGTAAACAATACAGCAGCCTGGGTAATGGGTATGGAGTAGGTACTGAGTAGGATGATAGCCCATATGTGTAATGACGATGCGATATCAATGAAGGTGTAAACAATACAGCAGCCTTGGTAATGGGTATGGAGTAGGTACTGAGTAGGATGATAGCCCATATAATGTGTAATGACGATGCGATATCAATGAAGATGTAAACAATACAGCAGCCTGGGTAATGGGTATGGAGTAGGTACTGAGTAGGATGATAGCCCATATGTGTAATGACGATCCGATATCAAAGGAGGTGTAAACAATACAGCGGCCTTGGTAATGGGTATGGAGTAGGTACTGAGTAGGATGATAGCCCATATGTGTAATGACGATGCGATATCAATGAAGGTGTAAACAATACAGCAGCCTGGGTAATGGGTATGGAGTAGGTACTGAGTAGGATGATAGCCCATATAATGTGTAATGACGATGCGATATCAATGAAGGTGTAAACAATACAGCAGCCTGGGTAATGGGTATGGAGTAGGTACTGAGTAGGATGATAGCCCATATAATGTGTAATGACGATGCGATATCAATGGAGGTGTAAACAATACAGCAGCCTGGGTAATGGGTATGGAGTAGGTACTGAGTAGGATGATAGCCCATATAATGTGTAATGACGATGCGATATCAATGAAGGTGTAAACAATACAGCAGCCTGGGTAATGGGTATGGAGTAGGTACTGAGTAGGATGATAGCCCATATGTGTAATGACGATGCGATATCAATGAAGATGTAAACAATACAGCAGCCTGGGTAATGGGTATGGAGTAGGTACTGAGTAGGATGATAGCCCATATAATGTGTAATGACGATGCGATATCAATGCAGATGTAAACAATACAGCAGCCTGGGTAATGGGTATGGAGTAGGTACTGAGTAGGATGATAGCCCATATAATGTGTAATGACGATGCGATATCAATGAAGGTGTAAACAATACAGCAGCCTGGGTAATGGGTATGGAGTAGGTACTGAGTAGGATGATAGCCCATATAATGTGTAATGACGATGCGATATCAAAGGAGGTGTAAACAATACAGCAGCCTTGGTAATGGGTATGGAGTAGGTACTGAGTAGGATGATAGCCCATATGTGTAATGACGATGCGATATCAATGCAGATGTAAACAATACAGCAGCCTGGGTAATGGGTATGGAGTAGGTACTGAGTAGGATGATAGCCCATATGTGTAATGACGATGCGATATCAATGAAGGTGTAAACAATACAGCAGCCTTGGTAATGGGTATGGAGTAGGTACTGAGTAGGATGATAGCCCATATAATGTGTAATGACGATGCGATATCAATGAAGATGTAAACAATACAGCAGCCTGGGTAATGGGTATGGAGTAGGTACTGAGTAGGATGATAGCCCATATAATGTGTAATGACGATGCGATATCAATGAAGGTGTAAACAATACAGCAGCCTGGGTAATGGGTATGGAGTAGGTACTGAGTAGGATGATAGCCCATATGTGTATTGACGATGCGATATCAATGAAGGTGTAAACAATACAGCAGCCTTGGTAATGGGTATGGAGTAGGTACTGAGTAGGATGATAGCCCATATAATGTGTAATGACGATGCGATATCAATGAAGATGTAAACAATACAGCAGCCTGGGTAATGGGTATGGAGTAGGTACTGAGTAGGATGATAGCCCATATGTGTAATGACGATCCGATATCAAAGGAGGTGTAAACAATACAGCGGCCTTGGTAATGGGTATGGAGTAGGTACTGAGTAGGATGATAGCCCATATGTGTAATGACGATGCGATATCAATGAAGGTGTAAACAATACAGCAGCCTGGGTAATGGGTATGGAGTAGGTACTGAGTAGGATGATAGCCCATATAATGTGTAATGACGATGCGATATCAATGAAGGTGTAAACAATACAGCAGCCTGGGTAATGGGTATGGAGTAGGTACTGAGTAGGATGATAGCCCATATGTGTAATGACGATGCGATATCAATGAAGGTGTAAACAATACAGCAGCCTGGGTAATGGGTATGGAGTAGGTACTGAGTAGGATGATAGCCCATATAATGTGTAATGACGATGCGATATCAATGAAGGTGTAAACAATACAGCAGCCTGGGTAATGGGTATGGAGTAGGTACTGAGTAGGATGATAGCCCATATAATGTGTAATGACGATGCGATATCAATGAAGATGTAAACAATACAGCAGCCTTGGTAATGGGTATGGAGTAGGTACTGAGTAGGATGATAGCCCATATGTGTAATGACGATGCGATATCAATGAAGGTGTAAACAATACAGCAGCCTGGGTAATGGGTATGGAGTAGGTACTGAGTAGGATGATAGCCCATATAATGTGTAATGACGATGCGATATCAATGAAGGTGTAAACAATACAGCAGCCTGGGCAATGGGTATGGAGTAGGTACTGAGTAGGATGATAGCCCATATAATGTGTAATCACGATGCGATATCAAAGGAGGTGTAAACAATACAGCAGCCTGGGTAATGGGTATGGAGTAGGTACTGAGTAGGATGATAGCCCATATGTGTAATGACGATGCGATATCAAAGGAGGTGTAAACAATACAGCAGCCTGGGTAATGGGTATGGAGTAGGTACTGAGTAGGATGATAGCCCATATGTGTAATGACGATGCGATATCAAAGGAAGTGTAAACAATACAGCAGCCTGGGTAATGGGTATGGAGTAGGTACTGAGTAGGATGATAGCCCATATGTGTAATGACGATGCGATATCAATGAAGATGTAAACAATACAGCAGCCTGGGTAATGGGTATGGAGTAGGTACTGAGTAGGATGATAGCCCATATAATGTGTAATGACGATGCGATATCAATGAAGGTGTAAACAATACAGCAGCCTGGGTAATGGGTATGGAGTAGGTACTGAGTAGGATGATAGCCCATATAATGTGTAATGACGATGCGATATCAATGAAGATGTAAACAATACAGCAGCCTGGGTAATGGGTATGGAGTAGGTACTGAGTAGGATGATAGCCCATATAATGTGTAATGACGATGCGATATCAATGAAGATGTAAACAATACAGCAGCCTGGGTAATGGGTATGGAGTAGGCACTGAGTAGGATGATAGCCCATATGTGTAATGACGATGCGATATCAATGAAGATGTAAACAATACAGCAGCCTGGGTAATGGGTATGGAGTAGGTACTGAGTAGGATGATAGCCCATATAATGTGTAATGACGATGCGATATCAATGAAGATGTAAACAATACAGCAGCCTGGGTAATGGGTATGGAGTAGGTACTGAGTAGGATGATAGCCCATATGTGTAATGACGATGCGATATCAATGAAGGTGTAAACAATACAGCAGCCTGGGTAATGGGTATGGAGTAGGTACTGAGTAGGATGATAGCCCATATAATGTGTAATGACGATGCGATATCAATGAAGGTGTAAACAATACAGCAGCCTGGGTAATGGGTATGGAGTAGGTACTGAGTAGGATGATAGCCCATATAATGTGTAATGACGATGCGATATCAATGAAGGTGTAAACAATACAGCAGCCTGGGTAATGGGTATGGAGTAGGTACTGAGTAGGATGATAGCCCATATAATGTGTAATGACGATGCGATATCAATGAAGATGTAAACAATACAGCAGCCTGGGTAATGGGTATGGAGTAGGTACTGAGTAGGATGATAGCCCATATAATGTGTAATGACGATGCGATATCAATGAAGGTGTAAACAATATAGCAGCCTGGGTAATGGGTATGGAGTAGGTACTGAGTAGGATGATAGCCCATATAATGTGTAATGACGATGCGATATCAATGAAGATGTAAACAATACAGCAGCCTTGGTAATGGGTATGGAGTAGGTACTGAGTAGGATGATAGCCCATATGTGTAATGACGATGCGATATCAATGAAGGTGTAAACAATACAGCAGCCTGGGTAATGGGTATGGAGTAGGTACTGAGTAGGATGATAGCCCATATGTGTAATGACGATGCGATATCAATGAAGATGTAAACAATACAGCAGCCTGGGTAATGGGTATGGAGTAGGTACTGAGTAGGATGATAGCCCATATAATGTGTAATGACGATGCGATATCAATGAAGGTGTAAACAATACAGCAGCCTGGGTAATGGGTATGGAGTAGGTACTGAGTAGGATGATAGCCCATATAATGTGTAATGACGATGCGATATCAATGAAGGTGTAAACAATACAGCAGCCTGGGTAATGGGTATGGAGTAGGTACTGAGTAGGATGATAGCCCATATAATGTGTAATGACGATGCGATATCAATGAAGGTGTAAACAATACAGCAGCCTGGGTAATGGGTATGGAGTAGGTACTGAGTAGGATGATAGCCCATATAATGTGTAATGACGATGCGATATCAATGAAGGTGTAAACAATATAGCAGCCTTGGTAATGGGTATGGAGTAGGTACTGAGTAGGATGATAGCCCATATAATGTGTAATGACGATGCGATATCAATGCAGATGTAAACAATACAGCAGCCTTGGTAATGGGTATGGAGTAGGTACTGAGTAGGATGATAGCCCATATGTGTAATGACGATGCGATATCAAAGGAGGTGTAAACAATACAGCAGCCTGGGTAATGGGTATGGAGTAGGTACTGAGTAGGATGATAGCCCATATAATGTGTAATGACGATGCGATATCAATGAAGGTGTAAACAATACAGCAGCCTGGGTAATGGGTATGGAGTAGGTACTGAGTAGGATGATAGCCCATATAATGTGTAATGACGATGCGATATCAATGAAGGTGTAAACAATATAGCAGCCTTGGTAATGGGTATGGAGTAGGTACTGAGTAGGATGATAGCCCATATAATGTGTAATGACGATGCGATATCAATGCAGATGTAAACAATACAGCAGCCTTGGTAATGGGTATGGAGTAGGTACTGAGTAGGATGATAGCCCATATAATGTGTAATGACGATGCGATATCAAAGGAGGTGTAAACAATACAGCAGCCTGGGTAATGGGTATGGAGTAGGTACTGAGTAGGATGATAGCCCATATGTGTAATGACGATGCGATATCAATGAAGGTGTTAACAATACAGCAGCCTGGGTAATGGGTATGGAGTAGGTACTGAGTAGGATGATAGCCCATATGTGTAATGACGATGCGATATCAAAGGAGGTGTAAACAATACAGCAGCCTGGGTAATGGGTATGGAGTAGGTACTGAGTAGGATGATAGCCCATATAATGTGTAATGACGATGCGATATCAATAAAGGTGTAAACAATACAGCAGCCTGGGTAATGGGTATGGAGTAGGTACTGAGTAGGATGATAGCCCATATAATGTGTAATGACGATGCGATATCAATGAAGGTGTAAACAATACAGCAGCCTGGGTAATGGGTATGGAGTAGGTACTGAGTAGGATGATAGCCCATATAATGTGTAATGACGATGCGATATCAATGAAGATGTAAACAATACAGCAGCCTGGGTAATGGGTATGGAGTAGGTACTGAGTAGGATGATAGCCCATATAATGTGTAATGACGATGCGATATCAATGAAGGTGTAAACAATACAGCAGCCTTGGTAATGGGTATGGAGTAGGTACTGAGTAGGATGATAGCCCATATAATGTGTAATGACGATGCGATATCAATGCAGATGTAAACAATACAGCAGCCTGGGTAATGGGTATGGAGTAGGTACTGAGTAGGATGATAGCCCATATAATGTGTAATGACGATGCGATATCAATGAAGATGTAAACAATACAGCAGCCTGGGTAATGGGTATGGAGTAGGTACTGAGTAGGATGATAGCCCATATAATGTGTAATGACGATGCGATATCAATGAAGATGTAAACAATACAGCAGCCTGGGTAATGGGTATGGAGTAGGTACTGAGTAGGATGATAGCCCATATAATGTGTAATGACGATGCGATATCAATGAAGGTGTAAACAATACAGCAGCCTGGGTAATGGGTATGGAGTAGGTACTGAGTAGGATGATAGCCCATATAATGTGTAATGACGATGCGATATCAATGAAGATGTAAACAATACAGCAGCCTGGGTAATGGGTATGGAGTAGGTACTGAGTAGGATGATAGCCCATATAATGTGTAATGACGATGCGATATCAATGAAGGTGTAAACAATATAAGGTGAAGGATGCGTTTGCTTGCGTGGATAAATATGCATCTTTTGGTAGGGGTTGTGAAAGACTGAGTGGGTTGGGGGGGGGGGGGTGACAGCCGGCAGGAAGTCCCCCTCGGCATGTCAAATGGTCCGTGAAGCTACCGACTTCCGAGGCTGACTGGCGCGTGACGGCGTCACACGCAGCGCCGTCCGGGCGTGACGCCGTGACGGGCCGGCAACAGAGGTCAGCCGAGTGGGGTCAGGGGAGACTCCGCCCGGGGCCGAGCTGACCCGAGACAGGCACACCAGATCAGCGGGGTGGGGTCAAGGAGACCCCTCTGGTCAGCCAGCCGGCCAGAGACGGCCCCGTGTCGGGCTGTACCAGGCCGAACTACCTCCGACCTCCGACCTCCGACCTGTACTACCTCCGACCTGTGTGTTACCCGGGGATGGTAGGGCTAGGTTGACGACTGGGTTACCCGGGGATGGTGGGGCTAGGTTGACTACTGTGTGTTACCCGGGGATGGTAGGGCTAGGTTGACGACTGGGTTACCCGGGGATGGTGGGGCTAGGTTGACTACTGTGTGTTACCCGGGGATGGTAGGGCTAGGTTGACGACTGGGTTACCCGGGGATGGTGGGGCTAGGTTGACTACTGTGTGTTACCCGGGGATGGTACGGCTAGGTTGACGACTGGGTTACCCGGGGATGGTGGGGCTAGGTTGACTACTGTGTGTTACCCGGGGATGGTACGGCTAGGTTGACGATGGAAGGCCGCGTCTGTCGTACGGCGGCGGACCACGGGGCGACTGTCGTACGGCGGCGGACCACGGGGCGACTGTCGTACGGCGGCGGACCACGGGGCGTCTGTCGTACGGCGGCGGACCACGGAGCGTCTGTCGTACGGCGGCGGACCACGGGAGACTGTCGTAGGGCGGCGGACCACGGGAGACTGTCGTACGGCGGCGGACCACGGGGCGTCTGTCGTACGGCGGCGGACCACGGGGCGACTGTCGTACGGCGGCGGACCACGGGGCGTCTGTCGTACGGCGGCGGACCACGGGAGACTGTCGTAGGGCGGCGGACCACGGGAGACTGTCGTACGGCGGCGGACCACGGGGCGTCTGTCGTACGGCGGCGGACCACGCGGACCACGGGGCGTTTGTCGTACGGCGGCGGACCACGGGAGACTGTCGTACGGCGGCGGACCACGGGGCGTCTGTCGTACGGCGGCGGACCACGCGGACCACGGGGCGTTTGTCGTACGGCGGCGGACCACGGGAGACTGTCGTACGGCGGCGGACCACGCGGACCACGGGGCGTTTGTCGTACGGCGGCGGACCACGGGAGACTGTCGTACGGCGGCGGACCACGGGGCGTCTGTCGTACGGCGGCGGACCACGCGGACCACGGGGCGTTTGTCGTACGGCGGCGGACCACGGGAGACTGTCGTACGGCGGCGGACCACGCGGACCACGGGGCGTTTGTCGTACGGCGGCGGACCACGGGAGACTGTCGTACGGCGGCGGACCACGGGGCGTCTGTCGTACGGCGGCGGACCACGCGGACCACGGGGCGTTTGTCGTACGGCGGCGGACCACGGGAGACTGTCGTACGGCGGCGGACCACGGGGCGTCTGTCGTACGGCGGCGGACCACGCGGACCACGGGGCGTTTGTCGTACGGCGGCGGACCACGGGAGACTGTCGTACGGCGGCGGACCACGGGGCGTCTGTCGTACGGCGGCGGACCACGAGGCGTCTGTCGTACGGCGGCGGACCACGGGGCGTCTGTCGTACGGCGGCGGACCACGGGGCGTCTGTCGTACGGCGGCGGACCACGGGGCGTCTGTCGTACGGCGGCGGACCACGGGGCGTCTGCCGTACGGCGGCGGACCACGGGGCGTCTGTCGTACGGCGGCGGACCACGGGGCGTCTGTCGTACGGCGGCGGACCACGGGGCGTCTGCCGTACGGCGGCGGACCACGGGGCGTCTGTCGTACGGCGGCGGACCACGGGGCGTCTGTCGTACGGCGGCGGACCACGCGGACCACGGGGCGTCTGTCGCACGGCGGCGGACCACGGGACGTCTGCCGTCTCAGACAACAGCTCCCGAGGATCGGCGACTGGATTCCCACGGCGATCGATCGATCGATGTACCCATCAACTGCTGCTACATTCCAATGACTGCGCAATGTAGCAGCACACAGTGCTGGCAGCAGTTCAGGGCCCAATCTTACCAAGTGACGTGCATGCGCAAGTACGGCAAAGATGACGTAGATGCGTACTTGGGGCGGCGGGTGTGACGTCGGCATGCAGTACTTGGGTCCATTGACTAGTGTTTAGATACTTGCCAGTAGATCCAGTTGCATAGCTAATATGCGAAAGTAATCCCCTGCTCCTTTCCCCTTTCTTGAATTTTGCCCACTTTAAGTGCTCTTCAGCTTCATACGCTGCCCATTATGTATAAAAAGAATGGCAGCTTTTACCTGAGCACCAGCTTAATCTTGAAAAAATCACGAGAAATATTCAGTGTTTTCCTAATTGTGACAATCCATTGCTGAAATAGTCGCCGCTAGATGGCGTTGTGCAGTCCATCTAATGTTGCGCTATGTTTTCGTTACTTCTTCTTTCGTCTTAAACTGCATTGTATGTATCACTCGCTTTGCGAATGAAGCTATAAAAAAATCCGTAATTTCAACCCGTTTCTAGAGTTAATATGTCGTCAGTCATTTGTGCAGTCGCCGAAAGTTTTCCAAAACTCACTACCGTTTTGTATCACCGGTGAACAAAACGCATTCGTCGCGAAAACATTTCAGATCCCTTTGTATCCTCCCGACTGCCGGTCCTCCATCCTCTGTCACGCCCTCGTTAATCCGGGTCTGGTGGTCGCTGGCCACCGGGCATGTGGTGACTGGTGGTCCCCGAGCCACCCCCGGGAGTGGTGGCCGCCTTCATGGCCTGGTTCCCCCTCGCAGGTTCGCCCTGCGGGGAAGGGCCCTGTAAATCCATGGACGGTTTCCCGGTCGGCGTTCCATTTTGTCCCACTTTACCCCTTATTCATCCCATGGCTGCGCAATGGTCCGACCGGACCGAAGCGGCCTTATCCTAACCCCTAACTTAAAACATTTAAACGGCACGAAATGGCCTGAGCAGGCCGAAGTGCCCACCAATCAACAAAATGGCAAGTACGGCATGCTGTAATTGGTCCAATGGACCAATGCCGTACTTGCCACGTGGACCGCCGTACTTGCCCATTCACGGCATTTGGTAATACTGGGCTCTTGGTAATATTGGGCCCGGGACGGTCATGTGCACAACGAACACTGCACGAGACAGCCCAGGAACCAGACCAGACAGACGGCGGCCCAGGAACCAAACCAGACAGACAGCGGCCCAGGAACCAGACCAGACAGACATCGGCCCAGGAACCAGACCAGACAGACAGACAGCGGCCCAGGAACCAGACCAGACAGACAGACAGCGGCCCAGGAGCCAGACCAGACACACAGACGGCGGCACGGGAACCAGATCAGACACAGCGGCCCAGGAACCAGACCAGACAGACAGCGACCCAGGAACCAGACCAGACAGACAGCGGCCCAGGAACCAGACCAGACAGACAGCGGCCCAGGAACCAGATCAGACACAGCGACCCAGGAACCAGACCAGACAGACAGCGGCCCAGGAACCAGACCAGACAGACAGCGGCCCAGGAGCCAGACTAGACACACAGACGGCGGCCCAGGAACCAGATCAGACACAGCGGCCCAGGAACCAGACCAGACAGACAGCGGCCCAGGAACCAGACCAGACAGACCGCTGCCCAGCAACCAGACCAGACAGACAGCGGCCAGGAACCAGACCAGACAGACGGCGGCCCAGGAACCAGACCAGACAGCGGCCCAGGAGCCAGACTAGACACACAGACGGCGGCCCAGGAACCAGACCAGACAGACGGCGGCCCAGGAACCAGACCAGACAGACGGCGGCCCAGGAACCAGATCAGACACAGCGACCCAGGAACCAGACCAGGCAGACAGCGGCCCAGGAACCAGACAGACAGCGGCCAGGAGCCAGATCAGACACAGCGGCCCAGGAACCAGACCAGACAAGACATCTCTAGGTCGTAACCAGTGAGATGGAACGTGACTTCACAACACCATTCGGTGACGGTAATTCAACAGCAATGACAGCACTGACTGTACATAAAAGGCTACGTGATGATGACGACGTCACAAACACGCCCACCATACCACCCCGGGGAAGTTCAGCATCGGACGAAATTTACGGCTGCCAGTCTGAGCAGCCTCCGCCGAGCCGTGTCCTTGAGCCCATACCGGGGCCGCGCCGGGCTGTGACAGTGTGCTACGGGACACGGTCACACGACACGGCACGGCACGGCACGGCACGGCACGGCGGCCGAACACCGTGACCGCGTCCCCGGCAACACCTCGACACCCAGCCAGCGCAGCCAGCCGCACCGGTCGACAAACATCACGTGACACACACAGGCGTACCCAGGGGGGGAGCAAACAAGGCAATGAATTGCCCCCCCACACACACACACACACACACACACCTGAAGGTCCGTACGTGTCACTTTGGCCGTATGTGCCCTTTTGGAAATAGGGCCCGAATCGAGTACCATGTGATACCAGGCGCAATCAATAATAATACATTGGAGGGTCGGCTTGGATCCTGGGAGGTCGGCTGGGCTCCGAGGATCGACCGGGGCACCTAGAGGGTCAACCGACGCCCTTGGAAGGCCCATATGGGGATTCATGGATGAACGACCAGACCTCTGTAGCGACGACTGGACCCATGGAAATTTGTCCAGGCCCCTGGAAGGGGTCTATTACAAATTGAGGGCCCAACCTACCTACCCCCCCCCCCCCCCCCAACATTTTTTACGCCGGATTTGGCCCACTTTGTTTTGAGGGGACCCATTTACAACTTTATTGGGTATTTTGCGTCCTAAAATTATCCCCACCTGGGGGCCCCAGGGGCGGACGTAAGGGGGCCTCTTGTGCCACTCGGGGGCCCCTGAGACAATGAGAAACCCCTCTGTCGGTCAGGGGACCCGGTGTAGTGGTACTGAGTACAGGGGTCTCTGGTGCCAGACAGGGGGTCCCCGGTATAGGGGCCCCATGGCCCGTGTCCTTCAGGGGGCCCCATTAGCTGGAAACTAATGGCACGGGCCCACCAAATGGCAGCCAGAGGGCTCTTCTTGCCGGCATTTCCGGGGCCCCTGAGACTATCAGAAAACCCTTTGTCGGTCAGGGGCCCCCTGGTAGTGAACACAGGGGGCCCCCAGGTAGTGGTATTGAACACAGGGGCCCGGTACAAGGCAGGGGCCCTGTGCCCGTCAGTTGCCCAATTAACTGAAAATGAATAGGCACAGAGCCTCCGAATGACAGTGGAGGGTCCCCTACCTAACCAAAATGTAAAAACTCCCCGGCTTTTGCCCACCATATTTTGAGTGGGGCCGCCTCATTTTCGATTAAACTTTTACATATATTTTGTTTGCCCTCAGATTGCCCGAGGGAGAGGGGGGAGGATATAGCCCCGATTTCCTCCCCTTGTATCCGCCCCTGCCGGGAGGGTCGGCCGGGGTCTCTGGATGTCTGCACCCGAAGTATTTTTGGTGAAATATGACTACCAGATTTGGTAGCGAAACTTCGGTCAAATGCAGCGCGGTGGCGCAGCAGCACCACGCAGCACCATGTGATAACAGTGCAATATATCATCCAGTAGAGGGTCGGCCGAGGATCCTGAAGGGTTGACTGGGCCCCTCGAGGGTCGACCGGGGCACTTGAAAGTCCGATATGTGGCCTCATGGATGAGGACCGAGGAGCCTGCGGGCTTTGGAGCATCGACTGGACCTGGCCCCTTTGGCAAATGCACAGTACACAAAATAGGGCCTGTGTCCACGGCACTCCCACAAAAACTCACCGTATTTGGCCGGCCTGGCCAAATACGGAGAGTTTTTGTGCAAGTACCGGGGCCCCCTGTTCGGAAACAATATTGCATCAACAAATGCATTAACTTTGTGTTGTTGAAAATATGCCCCTCTAAAAATATAGTGGCCAAATCCGGTTATTTTTTTGTGGGGGTACCTTATGCCCCCTGATCCCAAATTGATCCCCCCCCCCCCCCCCCCGGAGGCTGGAGTGAATCCTGGGTACGCCACTGGTGACACAGCAGCGCCACCGGCCAGCAGCGGCCGACAGGCCAACTACACAGCTCAGACCCACTTCAGCGCTGAGCCGGTCAGATAGCAGTAACGTCAGACACGTCAGTGCACTGAACTGGATCAAACAGGTCATCGACAGATTAGACCCGCAGTAAACAACGATCACCAAACGGCCGCGTGACCAAATGGCAGGTAAACCGAATATCCGGGCTGAGCGGAGAGATCTCGAGCTTGACTAAGCATTGCCGTGGACACATGGACTCGGAGACGAGCTGCGACTCAAACTGGAGGGCGACTTAAAGCCCATTTGCACCGTTTGGACCCGACCGAATGTGTGGTGTGAGACACGCACCCGGACGCGGTGGCGGTGGCGGTGGCCTTGGAGACAGCCTGAGCAGTGAGCAGCGGCCGGGCCGCTCGTTTGCAGGTGCGTGTCGCACCGGCCGCTCGGCTGCGCTCGGCTCGGCTGCACACTGGACAGGCTCCGCGCCGCCCGGGTACAGCACGCAGCCCGCCGCCGTACAATCAACACCGAGCAGTGCACACAACACTGTGATGTCACCTGAGGGGCGGGGAGGCCCGCGCCGCCGAGCAGCAGTGCACACAACACTGTGATGTCACCTGAGGGGCGGGGAGGCCCGCGCCGCCGAGCAGCAGTGCACACAACACTGTGATGTCACCTGAGGGGCGGGGAGGCCCGCGCCGCCGAGCAGCAGTGCACACAACACTGTGATGTCACCTGAGGGGCGGGGAGGCCCGCGCCGCCGAGCAGCAGTGCACACAACACTGTGATGTCACCTGAGGGGCGGGGAGGCCCGCGCCGCCGAGCAGCAGTGCACACAACACTGTGATGTCACCTGAGGGGCGGGGAGGCCCGCGCCGCCGAGCAGCAGTGCACACAACACTGTGATGTCACCTGAGGGGCGGGGAGGCCCGCGGCGGCCACCGCAGCCGAGCAGCAGCACACAACACTGATGTCACCTGAGGGGCGGGGGAGGCCCGCGCAGCCGAGCAGCAGTACACAACACTGTGATGTCACCTGAGGGGCGGGGAAGGCCCGCGGCGGCCACCGCAGCCGCTATGACCTGTGCTCTGATCACGTAATATGTGGAGTTATATGGTCTGTATGTGGTCTGTAGTACGTGACCTGTGGTATGGTCCGTGTTAGGGTATGTGTTGTGGACGTATGTGGTGCAGTATGTGTGGTGGTGGTGGTGGTGGTGGTGGTGGTGGTGGTGGTGGTGGTGGTGGTGGTGGTGGTGGTGGTGGTGGTGGTGGTGGTGGTGGTGGTGGTGGTGGTGGTGGTGGTGGTGGTGGTGGGATGGTGGTGGTGACACCGCTGACCTGAGGTCAGGGAGGGAGGAACTGACCTGAGCTGAAGCTGTCCTGGGACGAGGCTGACAGGGAGCGGCTCCTGTGGTGGTGGTGGTGGTGGTGGCTGCCGCCCCGCGCGTCCTGGAACACACCGAGAGGAACGTCAGGCCGGTGCAGATGCAGTTGTACAGGCCCGGTAAACAGTCGACAACAATGGCGGGGTGATGCAACTCACTCACAGACCAGAATCGGAAACTGGGCTGGCGAACAGCAGCGCCCTCTGCTGAAGAAAGGACCGACACCGGAGTTACACAGCGTTACTAAGGTCAGGGAGGGAGGGACTGGGCTGGCGAACAGCAGCGCCCTCTGCTGAAGAAAGGACCGACACCGGAGTTACACAGCGTTACTAAGGTCAGGGAGGGAGGGACTGGGCTGGCGAACAGCAGCGCCCTCTGCTGAAGAAAGGACCGACACCGGAGTTACACAGCGTTACTAAGGTCAGGGAGGGAGGGACTGGGCTGGCGAACAGCAGCGCCCTCTGCTGAAGAAAGGACCGACACCGGAGTTACACAGCGTTACTAAGGTCAGGGAGGGAGGGACTGGGCTGGCGAACAGCAGCGCCCTCTGCTGAAGAAAGGACCGACACCGGAGTTACACAGCGTTACTAAGGTCAGGGAGGGAGGGACTGGGCTGGCGAACAGCAGCGCCCTCTGCTGAAGAAAGGACCGACCGGAATTACACAGCGTTACTAAGGTGTTGTGAAACAATCTCAGTGACCTCGCGTTCAGTTCTCACTGCACGCCGGCTGCACGCCGGTCTGCACTGAATAGTCAATCGGGTAACCACGTGATCGGGTACATCTGGGCGGTACTGGACAGCCGAGCAACCACGTGGTAAATATATCAGGGCGGCGCACCACACGGGTAACCACATGATACATATCTCCGAGCGGGACAGGGCGGCGCACTACATGGGTAACCAAATGGTAAATATCTCCGAGCGGGACATCAGTCGGGTAACCACGTAGTACATATATCCGGGCGGGACATCAGTCGGGTAACCACGTAGTAAATATCTCCGAGCGGGACATCAGTCGGGTAACCACGTAGTAAATATCTCCGGGCGGGACATCAGTCGGGTAACCACGTAGTAAATATCTCCGAGCGGGACATCAGTCGGGTAACCACGTAGTAAATATCTCCGAGCGGGACATCAGTCGGGTAACCACGTAGTAAATATCTCCGGGCGGGACATCAGTCGGGTAACCACGTAGTAAATATCTCCGGGCGGGACATCAGTCGGGTAACCACGTAGTAAATATCTCCGGGCGGGACATCAGTCGGGTAACCACGTAGTAAATATCTCCGGGCGGGACATCAGTCGGGTAACCACGTAGTAAATGTCTCCGGGCGGGACATCAGTCGGGTAACCACGTAGTAAATATCTCCGAGCGGGACATCAGTCGGGTAACCACGTAGTAAATATCTCCGGGCGGGACATCAGTCGGGTAACCACGTAGTAAATATCTCCGGGCGGGACATCAGTCGGGTAACCACGTAGTAAATATCTCCGAGCGGGACATCAGTCGGGTAACCACGTAGTAAATATCTCCGGGCGGGACATCAGTCGGGTAACCACGTAGTAAATATCTCCGGGCGGGACATCAGTCGGGTAACCACGTAGTAAATATCAGTCGGATAACAACGTATACAAAAAGAAATAGTAGCGGCCGGTATACATACAAATTGTGATTTACAATATTCGTAGTGGAACATGTAAGTGTGCCCTTGATTCAAAAGTGAAACAAATGACTTGCATTTACGTCGCAGACATTATATCGTAATTATATTTATCAACAGCAAGGACACGTGCATTGTGCATGTTACAAAACATTTGAATAAATCACAACTGGAAATGAAATATTTCATAATCGGCGATTCAACCAGTCCCCTGAAGTATCATGACACAATAAAAGTGACTACACCAAGATCACACCAGTGCCTTCCACTATCTGTTGGTCAAGGGCAATACACATAAGAGAAGGTGAAGTGGTTGGCTGCACTCTGAACCACTGCAACTCTTATCCGGAGCTCAGCCCACGGAACTGCACCACACAATGGGCCGGGCTGTGTGATGACAGGGTGGCGCTAGAATGGTGAGCTCACGCTGGATTTCAGCTATTACCAGTCGTTTCATTACGTTATGGAACTCCATTGTTTTACCAAATACAGGAAATTGTGCCTTTCCAGTGGCATATTTGAAATCCGTCACAGTTCACTATGGGCTAGGACAGCCGCAAAGTGTAAGCAGAAACATGGTATAAGCGAAGAACTATATTGGCCTGAATCGAGGAAAATCTGTCAAAATCCCAACAAGAAAATGCATAATGCTGCGATCCACAAATAGTTTCTGGCCAAGATTAATCCCAAAATCGCAGCCGCGACAGGCGCACCGAGTCGGCAACGTGCGCCATCGTGTCACTGAAGATATGTACACCGACTGCCCATACTGGCGTTATGAATATACCTTTAATGTTACTTCACCTTTGCTATACAGACGACCTACTGACCTACCTGTGACAATCATTTATCAGGGCGTGGCCCTGACAACTCCGTCACTAGACCACACGACACCAGAGGGCCAGCCAAGACGGACAGTCATGAGAAGGCCAGCCAAGACGGTCGGCACTCAGACGAGCCTATCCACAACTCGCAAACGCCACTAGTCACACATGGAACGTCAGACCGAGCACTCCCCGATCACCAGGGTAGAGCGGGCACTCCCCGATCACCAGGCCAGACCGGGCACTCTCTGATCACCAGGCCAGACCGGGCACTCCCCGATCACCAGGCCAGACCGGGCACTCCCCGATCACCAGGCCAGACCGGGCACTCCCCGATCACCAGGCCAGACCGGGTACTCCCCGATCACCAGGCCAGACCGGGTACCTCCCCGATCACCAGGCCAGATCAGAGTACCTCCCTGATCACCAGGCCAGACCGGGCACTCCCCGATCACCAGGCCAGACCGGGCACTCCCCGATCACCAGGCCAGACCGAGTACTCCCCGATCACCAGGCCAGACAAAGTACTCCTTGATCACCAGGCCAGACCGGGCACTCCGATCACCAGGCCAGACCGGGCACTCCGATCACCAGGCCAGACCGGGCACTCCCCGATCACCAGGCCAGACCGAGTACTCCCCGATCACCAGGCTAGACCGGGTACCTCCCTGATCACCAGGCCAGACAAGGTACCTCCCCGATCACCAGGCCAGACCGGGTACCTCCCCGATCACCAGGCCAGACCAGAGTACCTCCCCGATCACAAGGCCAGACCAGAGTACCTCCCCGATCACCAG
This sequence comes from Chirona hameri, assembly GCA_036785665.1. Lineage (NCBI taxonomy): Eukaryota > Metazoa > Arthropoda > Thecostraca > Balanomorpha > Balanidae > Chirona > Chirona hameri. The sequence goes on from JAXIVJ010000893.1 coordinate 57,107, forward strand.
GCCAGACCGGGTACCTCCCCGATCACCAGGCCAGACCGGGCACTCCCCGATCACCAGACTAGACCGGGCACTCCCCGATCACCAGGCCAGACCGGGCACTCCCCGATCACCAGGCTAGACCGGGCACTCCCAGATCACCAGGCCAGACCGGGCACTCCCCGATCACCAGGCTAGACCGGGCACTCCCCGATCACCAGGCTAGACCGGGTACTCCCCGATCACCAGGTCAGACCAGAGTACCTCCCCGATCACCAGGCCAGACCGGGCACTCCCCGATCACCAGGCCAGACCGGGTACCTCCCCGATCACCAGGCCAGACCGGGTACCTCCCTGATCACCAGGTCAGACCAGAGTACCTCTCCTAACAACGGTCCTAAGCCGTCGAGAACGCCCAGCCTGTCAAAAGGTATAGGGTATAGTGGCGACCAGACCTCGCACACTGCAGACCAGACATCGACCAGACTAGACCTCGCACAATGCAGACCAGACATCGACCAGACTAGACCTCGCACACTGCAGACCAGACATCGACCAGACTAGACCTCGCACACTGCAGACCAGACATCGACCAGACCAGATCTCGCACACTGCATGCCAGACATCGACCAGACTAGACCTCGCACACTGCAGACCAGACATCGACCAGACCAGACCAGACCTCGCACACTACAAGCCAACCGCCAGCGAATCGGCATAGCCAACAACACAGGAGACGGCAAGCGCGCCGCTACACCAGCTTGCCGCCGTGAGGAAACTACGGACGGACGAACTACTCTGCAAAACCTCTGGGTGGAGGGGCAAACCTGAGCAGTGAAACAACTTCGTCATCCAGTTAAAGGGAATAGTTCACCTTTAACATGGGGTTTTGGACTGAGATAGCAGATTTGTAGAGCAGATCTAAAATGGGTTGTGGTGAAAGAATTACCTCCCTACGTTAAGTAATTTCGACACAGGACTAGTGGACCCGGTTTCATGTCCGCTGTTCCGGGCCACGATCGGGACATAACGCTCGCCGCCGGAGGCAGGTACACTCTCTGGCACGTAGTCTCTGATCAGGACGCCTCGTTAATATCCGCTCAGCCGCCCGGACGGAGTTGCGGCCCCTTGTCAGAGACTGTACTTGGCCAACGTCAGGCGGACCCAGAACGCCAGCTGCAGTCGTACGATTTCTCGTGAAATGCAAAGAGAAACTTACTTCTTTCTCCACATATATCCATGAGTTGTTCAAACGAAAGTCATATTCGTAGTTGAGCTCAAGATGCACCGTATGGTTGAATTTCAAGACAACTTTCAATGTCAATGTATTCCCTTTAAGCCATTCCAAACATTCTGGACATTCCGATCAACACCGAACTGACTAATGTCCGACGGTGAAAAACCGCTGCAGGGAAACCAGTCAAAACAAGACCCAGCACGGAGAAACCAGTCAAAACAACACCCACCACGGAGAAACCAGCCAAAACAAGACCCACCACGGATAAACCAGCCAAAACAAGACCCACCACAGATAAACCAGCCAGAACAAGACACACCACGGAGAAACCAGCCAACACAACACACCACGGACAAAAGCCAAAACAACACCCACCACGGAGAAACCAGCTAAAACAAGACCCACCACGGATAAACCAGCCAAAACAACACCCACCACGGAGAAACCAGCCAAAACACCCACCACGGAGAAACCAGCCCAAGCAAGACCCACCACGGAGAAACCAGCCAAAACAACACCCACCACGGAGAAACCAGCCAAAACAACACCCACCACGGAGAACCAGCTAAAACAACACACCACGGAGAAACCAGCCAAAACAAGACCCACCATGGAGAAACCAACCAAAACAACACACCACGGAGAAACCAGCTAAAACAAACCCGGCCTGCCACCGTTTGGCTGTGTGTATGATGATCACGGCTGTGGCCAGAACACAGTACACAGACCTGTAGGTGGCGGTCGGTGGTGTCACCGCCGCTGTTCGATCCGTCGCTGCCGGCGGGGGTGGCGGTGTCCGAGCGTCGGCCGGAGGGTGACTGAGGAGTGGGGCACGGATACTGCTGCGGGTCGGCGGCGGGCAGCCAGATCCTCCGGCCGCGCAAACCGAGGGAGCACGTCCACGGCTCGGGAGTCCCCGCCGACCACGGTTCGGCGAGACGAGGCTCCATGGTCCAGGCCCGCAGCTCCTTCCCAGGGGCCGCAGCCGTCAGCCGCGCCGCCCAGTCGGTCGGCAGTCGGTCCTTCTCCGGCGGTGGCTCCAGGGCGGCGGCGGGGGCGGGGGCGGGCGCAGAGCGCGGCCGGGGACAGCACATCCAGCGCAGGTACCAGCTGATCACGGAGCTCATAGGGCTAGCGCGCGACTGGCGGCCCGCCGTCACCACCGCCGCCGCCGCCGCCGGGTGCGACCTTGGTCACGGCCGGGCGAGCCCGCGGGTCCCTCCCCCGACCTCCGCTGCCGGGCCCTGTCCCAGTGTCCCAGTGCTCCGGTTATTCGGCCGCCAGCCGCCCTGACTCGGTGGTCAGCCGGCCGAGAAAGGCCGCCCCCGACCCCGTCGTCACCCGAGGCGCCAGGGTGTCGGGTCAAGGCACCCACTCCACCCGAGCCAGGACCCTGAGCGGGCCGACACGCGAGACCCGCTGACGATCGTACAGCCTCAGCTGCACTGAGTGGTCTCTGAGGATTGTGGTCGACATTCACCAGAGAGACAAATGCAGACCACTTGGCGGCAATACAGTCGAGCTTCCATTCGATTTTCCAGTCATATATATATATATATATATATATATATATATATATATATATATATATATATATATATATATATATATATATATATATATATATATATATATATATATATATATATATATATATATATATACCCAGCACCTTCCCAGTAAGCCATCCCGAAGCAGTACTGATCCCAACATCAACCACTGCAGATGGCGCCACTCAACTCCCTGGCCCTGCTTTATGCGGTACATAAGCAGCAGCAATCAAAACATACACATTATGCTGCTGATGCCATGTGAGCTTAATAATGCAATGAAGGCCGTCGTCCTATTGCTGCAAATATAAACAAAGCAGGCGTGTTATCAACATAAACTTCCAAGTCTACGTAGCAAGAGCAAGCAGCCAACAAAGTTTGCCATCAAAGTCCCTCCAGACTTAATTCATTTATCTTCTTTTGCGGTGCTTCTCATAACAGAGATACATTTTCATAAAATGCAGGAGATTCTCTGCCCCGCAGGAGGAGACAGACTTGTTGTTAGGCCAGCGGATCAGAAGAAGATCATCCTAGGACCCCTGGCCGGATCACATGTCCGACTAAGGATCTTGTCTACCAGACGAGCGCACTCAGACTGTCACGGCCGATTCCCTCGGTAAGTATCTTCAGAAACACGTCCATCTCTCCCGGTCCTCCAGACACGTTGTACGCTGGCTGGCTCGATTTGACCGGCGTGAGAGAAGCTGACACGACCAGTCCCCGACTCCGCGTCACAATAGCGGCCCTTAACAAAACCACCACGCCGCATTAGCACGCGGCATTACCACGCGGTAATGCCGCGTGCAAAACGTAATGCCACGCGGTAATGCCGCGTACCAACCACCACGCGGCATTACCACGCGGCATTTCAAAGTTTGTGCAATGCGGAAGCTGAATGGACAATGGACATGTTCAACAGACCTAATTTGTATTTTTCAACCGGCAGGTAACCCTCTGTGAATCGGGAGCGGACACGCTGCTAGTCAGGGAGGACAGCAAGGTGCCAGAAAGACCGATCGTAGGCGACGCGATGGTACCAACTGCCAACACCTGAATACTCTGGAAGACAAAGGTAAGTAGACAACAGAACACGATGAAATGTGGTTGTTATGTTTTTGCTCATTGTGACTTGAATTGCGCAATATATCACAAGGACAATGCTGGCAATAGCAGGACCAGCACGAGGCCCGAGGGAGCCGATGTAATACGGTACACCAGCGGCTGTAGTCCCCCCCCCCCACACACACACACGACACGGTCCCCAGCCCCACCTCACGACAGAACCCCCTCCCTTTTCTCCCCCCCCCCCCGCCTCATGCACCATACTGGGCGGGGTTCCTGAGAATGGCCATCGTACATACCTAATCGCAATGCATTATTTCGATTAAAATGACGTTATTTGAAAACTTCAACTATTAGTTTATTTATTTATTTAATGGTGGGCTAATTGTTAGTTTTAAATAACGCGAATTTCTCATTTTTAGAAGAAACTTCAAAACATGTTATATCATGATACTTCATCTAGTTTCGTCATGTCGAAATCATATTAATTTTAAACTGTTAGCGGCCATGCCTACTGTGCTAACCGCAGCTCACATGGTACACAGCCTCCTGAACACTGCCTTGATGTTCCACTCGCCCATACTGTGCTAACCGCAGCTCACATGGTACACAGCCTCCTGAACACTGCCTTGATGTTCCACTCGCCCATACTGTGCTAACCGCAGCTCACATGGTACACAGTCTCCTGAACACTGCCTTGATGTTCCACTCGCCCATACTGTGCTAACCGCAGCTCACATGGTACACAGCCTCCTGAACACTGCCTTGATGTTCCACTCGCCCATACTGTGCTAACCGCAGCTCACATGGTACACAGTCTCCTGAACACTGCCTTGATGTTCCACTCGCCCATACTGTGCTAACCGCAGCTCACATGGTACACAGTCTCCTGAACACTGCCTTGATGTTCCACTCGCCCATACTGTGCTAACCGCAGCTCACATGGTACACAGTCTCCTGAACACTGCCTTGATGTTCCACTCGCCCATACTGTGCTAACCGCAGCTCACATGGTACACAGCCTCCTGAACACTGCCTTGATGTTCCACTCGCCCATACTGTGCTAACCGCAGCTCACATGGTACACAGTCTCCTGAACACTGCCTTGATGTTCCACTCGCCCATACTGTGCTAACCGCAGCTCACATGGTACACAGTCTCCTGAACACTGCCTTGATGTTCCACTCGCCCATACTGTGCTAACCGCAGCTCACATGGTACACAGCCTCCTGAACACTGCCTTGATGTTCCACTCGCCCATACTGTGCTAACCGCAGCTCACATGGTACACAGTCTCCTGAACACTTGCCTTGATGTTTTAACGACATAATTCAATTAAAAGATCTGGATAAAATGTACTTATTTACAAACAAAAAATATCTGATCATCAAACAATCAAATTTTAGCCAACGGCCTCATGCGTTCAAGTCTAAATAAACTGAGTCATTTTGGAAAACGCTACGGAAAGCGCATGCATAAAACGCTTGCAACTCTGTTCACATGTATATGCCGTATATATGCCTTCCTCTGGACCACGGCCATGGTCTGTGCCGACAGACCAGATAGCAAATCCCCCCCCCCCCCCCCCGGCACGACAGTGGCCCGTGGTTACGGACCGGGTCACCCCACTCACCACTAGAGATGCAAATTTCAGGACCACGGAGCCGGCGCCGGGCCTGAAGCTGTGTCTGAACTCAGGCATGCCGGTCTCATGCCGGGCTCAGCACAAGTTCGGGGGTTAAAATATTGTTTAATGTATAATGAAGTAGACATGCAGATTGCTGGAGAACGAAATAATTAGTGAAGTCATAACAGATCCATAATTGCACAGCTCATAGGGGCCAAGAGCATCCAACACTCGCGGCTCCTCCGACAGTCCCGTATAAGCAGAGATATCCAGCATAAGCAGAACATAAACACACAAACATAAGCAGAGATATTGAAGCAGAGATCCCGTATATCAGTGCCGACCACCGCGGGGAAGGCCTGCTACACTGCCAGGCTAGTGCAGCGCTACACTGACCGGCCAACATGCCGGGAGATGTGCAGGCCGGCCAGCCGAGATACAGACGCGGGCCGCCGACGTCAAAATCGGGCCGATTGGATCGGATCACACCGGCGCGGCGGCGCCACACCGGCCGGACCGCCCCGGACCGCCCCGGACCGCGCCACACCGCCCCGAACCGCCTCGGACCGCGCCACACCGCCCCGGACCGCCCCGGACCGCGCCACACCGCCCCGAACCGCCTCGGACCGCGCCACACCGCCCCGGACCGCCCCGGACCGCGCCACACCGCCCCCCACCGCCCCCCACCGCCTCGGACCGCGCCACACCGCCCCGGACCGCCCCGGACCGCGCCACACCGCCCCGAACCGCCTCAGACCGCGCCACACCGCCCCGGACCGCCCCGGACCGCGCCACACCGCCCCCCACCGCCCCGGACCGCGCCACACCGCCCCGGACCGCGCCACACCGCCCCCCACCGCCCCGGACCGCGCCACACCGCCCCGGACCGCGCCACACCGCCCCGGACCGCGCCACACCGCCCCGAACCGCCTCGGACCGCGCCACACCGCCCCGGACCGCCCCGGACCGCGCCACACCGCCCCGGACCGCCCCGGACCGCCCCCCACCGCCCCCCACCGCCTCGGACCGCGCCACACCGCCTCGGACCGCCTCGGACCGCCTCGGACCGCCGACACCGCAGCCACCCGAATCACGAGTCGGCCGAAACTACAGCCAACGCCACACTTCCGGGGAGTAGTCACTCCGAGCAGTTACAGGATCCGTTCAGCCCTCATCAGTTCCGGGAACCGTTCAGCACTCACATCAGTTCCGGGATCCGTTCAGCCCCCTCATCAGTTCCGGGATCCATTCAGCCATCACATCAGTTCCGGGATCCGTTCAGCCCTCACATCAGTTCCGGGAACCGTTCAGCCCTCACATCAGTTCCGGGATCTATTCAGCCCTCACATCAGTTCCGGGATCCGTTCAGCACTCACATCAGCTCCGGGATCCGTTCAGCCCTCACATCAGTTTCGGGAACCGTTCAGCCCTCACATCAGTTCCGGGATCCGTTCAGCCCTCACATCAGTTCCGGCGCCGAAATCTCAAAGGCAGATACACAAACACATACGATACTTGATCTAATAAAACCACACACTGCTCACCAGAACAGCTAAATCGGGAGTAGGGTCCCAATCACTGCGGTAGCTGGAATACCCGGCCTTCGCCCTGCTCAGCTGGCTCCTCCCAGTCGGCAGCGGTCATTGACACAGTCACTTACCGATCCCACTTGGTTCGCCGACCCCGGTCATTCTGCCTGGCAATAGACCCGATCCCACTTGGTTCGCCGACCCCGGTCATTCTGCCTGGCAATAGACTATCCCACTTGGTTCGCCGACCCCGGTCATTCTGCCTGGCAATAGACTATCCCACTTGGTTCGCCGACCCCGGTCATTCTGCCTGGCAATAGACCCGATCCCACTTGGTTCGCCGACCCCGGTCATTCTGCCTGGCAATAGATCGGCGGCACTGTGCACCCCGGTCCAGAATCGGCCCAGAATGCCCTCCCCGTCGTCTGAGCTTACTTCAGTGAGGAATTATCGCGGCTCAGGCGGCGGACATACAAGGCCAATGGAGTAATTAAACCCCAGCGGAACACCACCGACCAGTGGTTACACAGCCTGGTCCAGGTCAGCATTGGAGGTAAACAATGGGAAAATGGTTAATGGCTGAAGCGGAAATGTAAATAGGAAACAAGAATAACGGAAAATGCATTTGAAAGAGAGGAAGGTCGAAAAGAGATCAAAAAGAGGAATGAAAAATGTAGGAATGAGAGTCTAAAGTGGGATATAAATAATAAATATGATAGGTGAAGGAGATAACTTACAAAGAGTAGTAGGTAGAATAATAAGGGTAAATACAAGGAAGGAGATGAGCAGGAGGAAAGACAGTGACAAATATCAGCCACTTGATTGCTGGTTACCTGCGCCATGGGTGGAACTTTATATAATTTTGGGGTTGTCAAAAATTACAACCCCAATTATGAATAGTACAACTCTAACATTGCCAGTAAATGCATAAGTAAATAAATACTGCGAACGGTACGCAAAATCACCAAAGGATTTTTTCAATAACAATAATAACCAATATGGCGCCGTAGTTGGCGATGAACGAGCGAGCGCGAAGAAAATGTATGGCGAGGTTGGTATGCGCAGTGCGCACGCATAAGGGTGCTGCTTTCCTAGTACTATTGCCAGACACCACACTAAATTTCAACTCGATCGGGCAAGTAGTTTGAGATACAAAAAGGGGTGCGCACTTGTGCACGTGCAGAGACACCCCACCCCTGACTTGTGGGAAGGCGGCGGCTGAGGGGTCCCTAACCACACACCAACTTTGCACACAATTGGCCCAGCCGTTGCGGAGTTTTTGCGAGCGGGCACTTTTCAACACCCGTCACGCGGAACGCGCCACGTACAGCGATAGTCACCCACGGGAGTCGGCTCTGGTCTCGAACAGGGATATAGGGTGGATGAGGCTACTCAGCAAAGAAGCCCGCTTGTCAATCGGACGTGCGGTTACAGAGATATGAGCTTCTGAAAAGCGTCGCCACGGGCCGGGCACGGCCGCTCATATTCCGATTTTCCCCTACTTCACGGAAGGACGGGCGAGCTCGAAGGCGCTCGCACGTAATCACCGATGTATTGATGGCTCTCATATGACTCATATGACGTCCTGGTGTTATCCCGCCTTTAACGGAGGGTGATTCCCGGTTTGATTGATAATCAGTAATTTGATCCATAGCTTCGTTTCAAGGGCAGGAAGTGTGTACTAACGTGCATTAATATGTTCTTTGGAACGTGAGATACAAGGTAGAACTGTATAGAGGTATAGGGTTTTATTAACACGCGCCCTGGAGGGTCTCTGAAAATTACACGCACTGGAGGGGGGGGGGGGATAAAGGCCCGATAAGAAATACAATAACGAAAATTGTAGGGTGGAGAAGTTCTGTGGGGAACTCTGTTTTGTGAAAATGCCATGACCCTAGGTTAATATCTCCCAAGGTCGAATGAGGTCAAACGTGCTAAGATTGTATTGTTATGCGCTCTTTGGCTTGACATTGTTATGGAACGCAGTGATTGCGTGTATATGTATAAGTATTAAGTATATTGTATGTACCCCAAAATGGGCTTAAATTATTTGTTGGAGTCTAATGATACAATAGGGATGATAGAAGTTGCATTTGACCTCACGCCATTTACATACCAGTAAGGCGCCGTAGTTGGCGATGAACGAGCGAGCGCGAAGGAGATGTATGGTGAATTTCAACTCAATCGGGCAAGTAGTTTCTGAGATACAAAAAAGGTTGCACGTGCGCACGTACAGGCACCCCACCCCTGACTTGTGGGAAGGCGGCGGCTGAGAGGTCCCTAACCACATACTAATTTCGAACACAAAAAAGGCTCAGCCGTTCCCGAGATATAGAATAGGGTTGTGTACGTGCGCACGTGCAGGGGCACCCCGCCAGAGCCCTTCATGGGACACATTTTCAGCCCCCATCCTGTTCCTTCCCATGCCGGGCCATTCAGTCAGACCCAAACCCATTCAAATCCGAATTAATAACTGATTGGGCTCCCATTCCCACCCGTTTCAGCATATTTCACCATTTTTAGTGCTAAAAAAAATGATATGGCCTGTCCCAAAGCCGTTCCAATCCATTACATTTCAAAAGAATTGCCCCATTCCCACCCATTTCCATCCCATTCCCATTCCATGAAGGGCTCTACACCCCACCCCGGCTGTGGAAAAGTGGCGGCTGAGGGGTCTCTAACCACAAACCAAATTTGCATGCAATCTGCCCAGCCGTTGCGGAGTTTTTGCGAGAAAACTATTTTCAACACCCCTCACGCGGCACGCGGCACGTGCAGTGGTTAGTCAGTAGTCACCCACGTGAGTCGGCACTGGTCTCAAACATGGTAAGTTGGATGGGGCTGATCAGCAAAGAAGACCGCTTGTCAATCGGACGTGCGGTTGCAGAGATATGAGCTTCTCAAAAGCGTCGTCACGGGCCAGGTCTGGTCGGGTCGGGCTGGGTCGGGCCGGCCGCTCATATTCATATTTTTTCCTTACACGACGGAAGGACGAGCGAACGCTTCGCGCTCGCTCGTAACAAAACAATTAATCAATATGAGCACAGCAAAGGAAAAACTTTAAAATGTTATTCACGTTTGCTATAAAATAGCATTTAAAATCCAATAATACAACATATTATAAAAAAACTTTTTAAGAAAGACTGTTTAGGTACCTGCATGTAGCCATGTATATTTGTAATGATTGTTTATTTACTCTCCATAGTGAAGCTGGCGCTGATGCTTCGATGCTAAGTGAGCTGCAGATTGTCGAGCGCGCGATTCTTTCTCTCATTTCGTTGCCGTTGATCCAGACATCCAGTTACTGTATGGTGTGTACGCGCAGAATATACAGCGATCTTTCCGTATAGCCAGTTAGTAACGGATTGATAATTGGATGTTGGATAGTTGAGATAGGTGCATGTATAGCTCGCGTTTCATTCGAGTCATCTGTAACTGTTTGTGAAAATCAAACAGATAATAAAACCTATGTTAATTCTATGGTGTTTAACTATTTTAAATTTCGCACATTTTTCGTTTGTTTCTCGAGTCGCTTTTACTCTCCCCCCGGTCGCCGTCTCAATTACAACCCCAACGAAAAACAACAAGTTCCGCCACTGAGACCGGCGCTGCATGCAAACCGTGGAATGCGCAATGGCCACGCTTCAGCCTCAAACGTCCCGCACAGTGGGCGTATGCTCAGTATAATCTGGCGCGGTTTACAGTGCCGCCCATGTTAACGGCATGTTGTGATAAACTCTGTGCAGATTACTGCTCGCCTTTATCGCTAGCGATCGAGGCTGGAGAGCAGGCATGCCACATGGACGGAGAGTGGTCGTTATGCGCTCGGTAAATAATCAAGTTATGGGCTCGGTAATTAATCAGTAATGGGCTCGGTAAATAATCAGTTATGCGCTCGGTAAATAATCAGTAATGGGCTCGGTAAATAATCAGTTATGCGCTCGGTAAATAATCAGTTATGCGCTCGGTAAATAATCAGTTATGGGCTCGGTAAATAATCAGTTATGCGCTCGGTAAATAATCAAGTTATGCGCTCGGTAAATAATCAGTTATGGGCTCGGTAAATAATCAGTTATGCGCTCGGTAAATAATCAAGTTATGCGCTCGGTAAATAATCAGTTATGGGCTCGGTAAATAATCAGTTATGCGCTCGGTAAATAATCAGTTATGCGCTCGGTAAATAATCAGTTATGCGCTCGGTAAATAATCAGTTATGCGCTCGGTAAATAATCAGTTATGCGCTCGGTAAATAATCAGTTATGCGCTCGGTAAATAATCAAGTTATGCGCTCGGTAAATAATCAGTTATGCGCTCGGTAAATAATCAAGTTATGCGCTCGGTAAATAATCAGTTATGCGCTCGGTAAATAATCAGTTATGGGCTCGGTAAATAATCAGTTATGGGCTCGGTAAATAATCAGTTATGGGCTCGGTAAATAATCAGTTATGGGCTCGGTAAATAATCAGTTATGGGCTCGGTAAATAATAAAGTTATGCGCTCGGTAAATAATCAGTTATGGGCTCGGTAAATAATCACAGACTACAGATAGCGGTAGAGATCTCTTCTGAAAAGTCGTTTAGAGAGGTTAATGGCACCCCCTGTACCAGCCCCAGATTGTATCAGGCGAACGCCCCAATAGTACCCAAAGGTCGTCCGAGGTTTTATTTATTTATATTTTATCTTCAATACTTTTTAGATTTATTTTGGTAATATTTGATTTACCTAGCCGACCTGAACTCAAAGTCGAGTTGAGCAGTATTTGAGTTTGTTTGCGGCGGTAGCACGTCTATAGCGCAAAGGCCGTACTGCGGCACCGTATACGGCTGTCAGGGAGGGGCAGCCCGGCCCTGGTGACAGCCGAGCCGGGTCAGAGACGGGAAGGGTCAGACGTCTGACGGGACGGGTCAGACGTCTGACGGGACGGGTCAGACGTCTGGCGGGTGGAGTCTGAGTCGGAGTCGCTAAAGTCTTACAGACTCAGACTCCGGCCCGGAGTCGGAGTCGACTTTTTGGCAATTGGCGATTACTTTGGTCGATAGAATAGTCGTCGGCCTATAGGGACATTAACTTTGCACCCCTTTCGAAATGAATTAGTGGAAAATGAAGCATATAGTATACTCATCCAGCGGTAGATTTCCGCCTGAAGATGGGCCAATAATTTGAACGTCATCTGATGATGATTGGGGTTTTGGACGCACCGCTCTTATGGTCACACGGCGCCCAATTTAACGCCATGCTTGTTTCGTCAAAGAGATTCGAATCATACCATGGAGACAAGGTTACCCAAGTCAAATTCAAAATTTGACCTCAGGTCAAGGTCATGTGGTGGTAATGTAATTTAAGGTCGTGTGGGCCACAAAAGGTAACAAACTGTCATGTCATGCTGCGCAATGTCGGACGCGTCTCCACGAGACATACATGCAGTGGTGCCGGTCTCGCGTTCTTATCTTCATTTTATGCTATCAAGAGTTAATCCGAGATAGCAGGGTCGAGGTATCTATGGCTTGATTACGTCCTGAGTTTTGAAGTACTGAGCCAAACACTGGTCGTGCCACAGCCAGTAGCTGTGGCACGACCACAAATGATCTAGGTCACTTGTGCATTGGACTATGTTTATAACAAACTTGAGTTTGTAAAAGTTGTTTAGATTTCCTTAAAAATCAAGAAAAATGCGAATGTTCGGTATATTTCAGTCGTTAACCCCATTTGTAACAGGGGGCGGATTCCGCCCCCCCCCCCCCCCCCTCATGTTTTTCGCAGATATCTCCAGAACGGCTGGGAGCAGGCCTATGAAATTTTGGGAGTTTTCATAGAATTGAACTCTGCATTTGGAGTCAAAATTTTGAGTTCTTAACCTGAACAGAGGCGGTTCCAGGGCACAGTTTTGGGTGGGTTCGGAGGCGACATTTGGCGATAATACGGAAATGCGATCTTCACGGTTTCTTCCTAACTGCATCAAGTATGAAGGAATTACATCGGCTTACGGTGATTGCAACAAGTGCAAATTAGTTGATGTTAATTAAATATCATAAAAATTGCATGGCAGAGGCGGTTTCAGGGGCTTAAAAGGGGGGGGGGTTTCCAGGAAGTATGCAATGCTTGGCGGGAAGCCAATAGAGCAATGTAAGGGGCATTTATAGCTATCAAGATGTAAAAGATAGCTTCTGCTCCCATTATTTGCATAATTTATTACATATAGAGTTTCAGGGGCGTGTTCAGGAACATGAAAAGGGGGGTGACTGGCATGGTGATGACGATATGCCAGCGATAACGGCGCAATATACGTTTAGCTTATAATAATATATGCACATATGAGACCAGAAAAGGGAATAAAGTCATTTTTTGCAGAGGCGCGCTCAGGAATGGAAGAAAGGGGGTCATATTATTGCAAGGAAACTAAGAGGCATGGGCGTACAATGACATAACATAATGCAGTTTTCGGATGAAACACGCACCACAGGCTACTCTACGAACGATTATAAGATAATAGGCGAGTCCAGGTAGGGTAAAAAGGGGGGTAAGCAATGTTAATTGAAGTTGTAAGTGAAATAGTCACTGTTGACTAGTTCGTATCATAATAGCGGATAATATACTTATCAAAAGGTCTTGCGCCGCCCCAGTTTGGATCCTGGATACGCCTATGATGAAGTACAACATGCAAAAAGGAACTATCTACGATCAGTAACATATTTATAGTGCTGGGTAGCAACTTGTCTGCGGTTAATACTTTTTCCCAATTTGACCCCCTTTTCACTAACCTGGTACCGCCTATGGCAAAAAATATGATTTATAACTGTTTTTTTTTGCTAATGTCTCAATCACATACCATTTCATTTATCAAAAAAACAACATCAAAAAATGGTTTTATTACGCATTAACTTCACCCCATATTGAGTGACCTGCACACACCTATGATTTTTGAATTTCCAAACGTCACCGTCATATATAAATTTCCAATGCAATCTCTATCGATTCCTATTAGTGTGTTAAAATCGGTCGATAAACATGAAAGCTATGTTGGATCAAAAATACCACTAAAATTTGTAGTTTTTGCCCCCCTGTTGCCCCCTATCCCAAATTTATATTTTGTTTTATAAATGTAGATCGTGTTGAGGGGAACCAAACACCGTTTCATTTTTTTAAAATCGGACCGGTAGATCTCGAGATCTCCGAGGGGGGGGGGCGGAATCCGCCCCCCCCCCCTGTTACAAATAGGGGTAGCCAGGAGCCTGTTACAAATAGGGTTAAGGGGCATGGGACTATTACATCCGCCCTTGAGCACCCCCCCCCCCAAAAAAAATAAATGGGAAATCCACACCCGACTGGTCGACTTGGTTGCCGGAGGCGAGGCGGCGGAGAGCGGCGCACTGACTGGCCAGCTGTAAGACAGCGCAGGATCCAGTTGCCAGTTGTCACGATCAGCGCAGTTGCCAGTTGTCAGCGCAAGATCCGTGGACAGCAGCGGCTCCAGCGAAGACGAGCTGGAACGAGCTGGGGCAGAAGCCCAGCTGCTGCGAGCTGGGCCGGCGGCGGCTGGCTGCGGTCGCCGCTCGGTGCCCGTTTCGCGGGTTCCGCCGCCTGCAGGCGAGCGCGACTGGGCTGGACGCGCGGCCGGCACGCCGCGCCCGTGCTCGGGCAGCGTAGCATTGTTCTCCATACTGTTAACCCGCGAGTTACTGGGGGGGGGGCTATTTTTTGCCCCCCCCCCCCTTCCCGTTATTTTGCAATAACTCCTAAACGAACACCCGTATCGTCACCGAACTTGCAGTAACTTGTCTCACATCAATTCTACACATGTTGGCAAAATTAACAATATAAGGCTATGATAGGTCAACCGGGAATGACGTCAGAGTGACGTCATGTTCTTCGGTTTTTGTTGCAAAATAATGGTTTGCGGAAAACGCTGTCAAAGGTACGATATTTGAGATAAACTAAATTGTTTTAAATCAAATTACTGACAATAGACCGGGCTATCAAACCGCTATCTCGGATTTTTTAGGGTTTTTTTATTCAAAATTTTGAGAAATCCAAAGACATTTTTTTTTTTTAAACAAAATTTTCAAGAAAAAATCAGAATTATCAAAAAACCGGAATATATGTGATCGAGACGTATGCGGTGAATATGTGTACCAAATTTAAAGTCGATATCTTTAAAAATGACCCGAGTTATGACCTTTAAATGACAAAAATCGACCACTTCTCACAGCATTACTATGACAAAAAAAAAAGCATTTCCATTTTTGCTTTTTACTTCTATTTATATGGAACAAACAATGTTCTAAGGTCATCTTTCGCGTTCTAGACGAAAAAAAAACCATAAACATGTGTTACAACGCCTAATGACCGTAATCTGCAGTTTGACCTCGTGACCTCGGATGACCTTGACCTGACCCAAGGTCATAAACAGCTTAGAAAGGTACTTAGAAGTGTCAGACACACGAATCATACCGATTTATCAATGGCTTATGCGTTTAATATCGCAATTTTGCGCGACAATTCCATCCATAGACCTTTTGACACGGTCAAACATTTTGTACTTGACCTGACCTGTGACGTCATCGGTGACCCTGAGGTCAACAATATTATGTTTCCCTCGATAAATTTCCCAGGACTATCGAATGCCGTTTGAATTGTTACATTCGGTCCAGTAGTTCCGGAGATCAGAGGGGGGGGCAAAAAATAGCCCCCCCCCCCCCCCCCCCCAGTTAGTCGCGTTATGAAATATACCCCAGTAACTCGCGGGTTAACCCGCGCACTGCAGGGGGAGTTGATTTCCGTCCGTCCCCCCCCCCCCCCTCAGGTTTTTCAAAGATAGCGAAAAAACGACGGCGCACAGCGCCGCTGGGTTTTCGCACACCTGTCAGGACATCAATTGCGCACACTTTGAAGAGAGAAAAAATAACCTAGGGTCATCTCAGGTCAGGTCACCAGACCAGGTCAAATGATCCCACCTCCAAAAATGTTTACAGTTGTGCCAAAGCCAGAGTTTTGCACCGATCAGTTTGAAACTTACAGGATGTCATGAGGGCATACGTACTTACAATTCGTTTATCTCGGAATTTTGATATCGGTGACCGAAGGTCAGGTCAATTTCGCAACCTCCCCATAATAAGTCAATGGGGAAATATACAAATGCTAAGGATATGCATGATATTAGTCCAATTACTTCTGGATCATGTTATTATAGGATATTCTTGATGATCCAAGTGTAAGTTTTGTTCAGTGACCCCTATTGGGTCATTTAAGGTCATGTGAGGTCACCATCACTTTTTTGTCAATAACTCCCGACATAATGAAGATAGAGAAGTAAACAGACATCAATGTGTTTGTCTCGTCAAGACACGTCTTCCCATATGCAACATGCCCTACTTGGGTCACCACTTGACCTTGACCTGAGGTCAAATTTTTAAGTTAACTTAACAAGATCACCATGTATATAATTAAAAGCGCCTTGACAAGATAAACACAATGACGTAAACAGTTTTCCGTTATCTTTGTTACATACAAAGTTAATAGCGAAAAACGATTCAGCAAAAAAGTCATTTTTCTTTTTTGACCTCTGGAGCCTCAAATGTTGACCTTAGATCGAATTTGAGGACACCTTAACGATTGCAAATTTAACTGGCTGGCGTTTGCTCTTTTCAGTTTGTTTCTAACTAGCATAGTTTCTGAGATATATGGGAATTTCTGGAGCGATGTCCTAAAACAGGAAAAACTGGAAAAGTTGACCTTTGATGACCTCTGGTGACCTCAATTTTGACCTGACCTAAAACAATACTGAAATACTTTCGATAGAACATGTATCAAGCTATCAAATCCCGTTTTACGCTTCTCGCTACGTAGCGTAGTTTTCGAGATCTCAGGGGGGGGGGCGGAAATCACTCCCCCCCTGCAGTTCGTGTTCGGCGCAAAGCCCCTGCAGTGCGCGGATTAAGAATCGAGACACATTGAGAAAATAGATGGCATTGCGGATATTGCTTTCTAGCATGCGATTGGAGAACGGATATGAGTCGGAGTCGGAGTCGGAGTCGGAGTCGGAGTCGGAGTTGGAGTCGGAGTTGGAGTCGGAGTCGGAGTCGGAGTCGGAGTCGGAGTCGGAGTCGGAGTCGGAGTCGGAGTCGGAATCGATTTTTCAGGCCAGAGTCGGGAGTCTGGAGTTGCTAAAATTCTGTCGACTCCGTAGCACTGGTAGCAACCACCCGAAAGGGCAAACATTCCTTCGGGCCAGCCAGTACCAGAAAACGCGCTGGGAATACATAAAGCGAGTCGACAAGTCGTTCTGCCTAATGTTATCCCGCATGCAAAGAGCGTCCCGGGACTGGACACGTCTGGATTCAGTTTACATGTTCAGGTGATGGCCGTGTCCGCTGTTCACGGCCATCAGATCAGGCGGCGGCAGGAGTGGAGTGCTAAGTGTACACCGGTCGACTGGGACCTGCCATCTGAGGCGTGCTGCTCCCGGAGCGTCCAGTGTCCGCGGTCGCGGTCAGCAGAGGCCCGCTCGCCAGACACCGACCGGCTCCAGCCATAAACCCAGCCCCAGCTATTACCAGCTGCGATCTGCCGGCCGAATGTCCGTGCGACGCAGGTCCGCAGCAGTCCGCCACAGCAAACGACCCATTGCTATGGAGGGAGGGGGTGGTTCCCCTCCCCACCCGCGGCGGCATATGGCTATAGGCCGGACTACGGGGTGGGAGAGAACCACTCCCCCCCCCCCCCCCCCCCCCCCTCCAAAAAAAAAACACGTCCGTCTCCCAGTTCAGCACTTAAAGGGAATGTTTCACCCTTCTGCAGGGCCTATTTTAACATGTTAACTGGGGGGCAAATGCACCCCGCACCCCCCCCCCCCCCCCCCCCCCCCCCCCCCCAGTGAGACGTCCCCCCTCCCCAGTCAAGAATAGGTATTCAATTAAAATAAAATGTGCTTACCTGGTGATAAATGTATACAAATCCAATGCAAATGTCATGATATTCCTACGTTGTAGTATTTTCCAGCCAAAATAAGTATCTGTAAATTATTTCCGGAATACCTCGAATTTCAATATCCTTTGAACAATTGCTCATTAGCGGCAGAGTGGGGGAGATCGGGGGTTGTTGGATCAGGAACGTCGCCACACAATTTTGAGTGGGTGGGGGCAACTGCTGAGTTGTGTTAAAATTTGGTGTGTGGTTAGGGATCTCTCAGCCGCAACTTTCCCACAAGTCAGGGGTGGGGTGTTTCTGCACGTGCGCACGTGTGCAACACGTATTTGTATCTCAGAAACTACTTCCCTGATAGAGTTGAAATTCATACATATCCTTTGCGTTCGCTCGTTCATCACCAACTACGGCACGTTACTCGTTCGGTAAAAAGTTTGGAAGAAAAATGACGAATGACCTCAGGGTGGATAGCTTTTACCTCGTGGAGGTCACAGGATAAAAATACCTCATGGATGTTTGCATTGGCAGATCCAGAACGGGTGTTTTTTTTTGGGGGGGAGATTCCAAAAAGTCTCACACAATTCTGAAAACGAATCGGATTTGGCTTGCCTAATGCTTATGCATTGATAGCCGATTTAAAGCTAACTTTCCTTAGTAAAAGTTGCTTAGATTTTCTTCTATATCTGGCAATGCGTCAATATTGCGCAGATTTCAGGCGGTTTGGGGGGGGGGGGGCAACTGTCCATTTTGCCCAACCGTAGATCCGCCACTGGATCCTTGTATTTTGCCAAAGATGCGGGACTCTGGTGAAAATTGGGCAAATTTAGCCATTTCCTGTGGATTTATATGCATTTTCATGTTTCCCCAATGACTTACAATTGGGAGGTCACAAAATGGACTTCACCTTAGGTCAACGATATAAAAAATGACGATAATGAAATGAATTAATGGGAAAATGACCTTCGTATTTTCGGCATTTCAATAAACGCCAAAAATAATGGCTATCTCAGTTCAAAACAAGGTGAAACATTCCCTTTAACTTCTGCAGCAGGAGAGCGCCCCCACTTCAGGAATGCCTCTCAACTCGATAAATCATCAACTTTTAGCAGGACGCCAAAAGTTTTACCGGCAAAGGCACGCCGTATACCTGAGCTCATCTCAGAGAGCACGCAGAATAAAGGTCTCGTAAGCAAAATGCGGAAAGCAATTTCAAACAGCAATTAATTCAGCTGCTAGAGTTTTAATCACATCCACCGCGCGGAAACGAAGAAAGCAAGTAACCCAGTCAGTGAAACTCCGCGCACGATCCATGCAGGTTTAGAAAGCAAGTAACCCAGTCAGTGAAACTCCGCGCACGATCCATGCAGGTTTAGAAAGCAAGTAACCCAGTCAGTGAAACTCCGCGCACGATCCATGCAGGTTTAGAAAGCAAGTAACCCAGTCAGTGAAACTCCGCGCACGATCCATGCAGGTTTAGAAAGCAAGTAACCCAGTCAGTGAAACTCCGCGCACGATCCATGCAGGTTTAGAAAGCAAGTAACCCAGTCAGTGAAACTCCGCGCACGATCCATGCAGGTTTAGAAAGCAAGTAACCCAGTCAGTGAAACTCCGCGCACGATCCATGCAGGTTTAGAAAGCAAGTAACCCAGTCAGTGAAACTCCGCGCACGATCCATGCAGGTTTAGAAAGCAAGTAACCCAGTCAGTGAAACTCCGCGCACGATCCATGCAGGTTTAGAAAGCAAGTAACCCAGTCAGTGAAACTTCGCGCACGATCCATGCAGGTTTAGAAAGCAAGTAACAAAGTCAGTGAAACTCCGCGCACGATCCATGCAGGTTTAGAAAGCAAGTAACCCAGTCAGTGAAACTCCGCGCACGATCCATGCAGGTTTAGAAAGCAAGTAACCCAGTCAGTGAAACTCCGCGCACGATCCATGCAGGTTTAGAAAGCAAGTAACCCAGTCAGTGAAACTCCGCGCACGATCCATGCAGGTTTAGAAAGCAAGTAACCCAGTCAGTGAAACTCCGCGCACGATCCATGCAGGTTTAGAAAGCAAGTAACCCAGTCAGTGAAACTCCGCGCACGATCCATGCAGGTTTAGAAAGCAAGTAACCCAGTCAGTGAAACTCCGCGCACGATCCATGCAGGTTTAGAAAGCAAGTAACAAAGTCAGTGAAACTCCGCGCACGATCCATGCAGGTTTAGAAAGCAAGTAACCCAGTCAGTGACGTCTCGCCGTGTTCAAGTGACATCTCGCTGTGTTCACGATAAATTCCGTTAAAGGTAATAGTTCATCTTTCAACATGGTGTTTTTAACCGAGATAGCAGAATTGTCGAGCAGGTAGAAAAATGGATTGCAGTGAAATAATTGCCTCGCTACGTAATTTCGACACAGAACCTAAATTAAGATTCAGTTTCGGGACTGCGAAACTTCGTTATTATGACGTCATACCCGCTGACGTCAGACTTGCGTCTTACGCAGATTCCGACGCAAACTAGACGTTATCAGGGTAAGTTAAGCCGACACATTTCAGTGTGGGCGTGTATTTTATATTAACCGTGAAATTGCGGTAGGCTACGAGAAACCAGCGAACCAGCGTGGATATATTATATCGAAAGCTTCAGAAACTCTAGCAACGCGTCCTTTATTGCGTACCATATGCCACTAGTCCACCATTGTGTACAATAACTTTCAGATCTGAGCTGCCATATGCATGACGTCATACAATGCCATTAAAGGGAATGTTTCACCTTTGTATTGGTTTTGAACTGAAACAGCCATGCATTATATTTGGCCGTTATTGGAAAGTCTAAATTACACAACAAAACATTTTCCCAAAAACTTGCCGTTTAAGCAAATCTATCATTTGCAAAATGGGGTCTAGGCTAGTGCCGCCGCTGATTGGCTGACAGCGACTCCAAGATTGTTAGTCCTAGGAGAAAAACGACTTTTATTTCTCGAACCTTGGCTGGATTACCTGCTGCGAGTACGATAACAAAATACTTGTTTGTATTCAAGTCGCCAGAATAGTCTGAAAAGATTGTGCCATATCTTTTTGCAGCGTAAAGGTTTTCTCTATAGCTCTCTAACTCAATAATGACGTTATAATCCCAAATATATATAAAACTTAATTTATATCAAGTCAAGCAACTTTTCGAGAAACATGTCACCATCGTTTTCAGCAGCACTTACTTCATGTTTTAGACTACAACCGGCGTATATTTGGTAACTTTCAGAAAGGTGAACCATTCCCTTTAAGGTTTTTGAGGCCACGAAGGAGAAAAGAGAAACATGCTCATTTTGAGACAGATATCCATCTATCGTCCGAACAAATGTCACTCGTTTTTCAGCTCAAAATACCCCGTATAGACAAATTTCAAGACAACTTTCAAGGTGACATATTCCCTTTAAGTTTATCGCAGTGCGCAACAGGACTGTTTTCTAAAATATATGTTGGCTTGACGCGTGGAAAATAGTAGAATTGTTGCTCCTATCTAATGGACAGTACTACAGACAACAGAACTACAGACAACAGAACTACAGACAACAGAACTACAGACAACAGAACTACAGAACTACAGACAACAGAACTACAGACAACAGAACTACAGACAACAGAACTACAGACAACAGAACTACAGACAACAGAACTACAGACAACAGAACTACAGACAACAGAACTACAGACAACAGAACTACAGACAACAGAACTACAGACAACAGAACTACAGACAACAGAACTACAGACAACAGAACTACAGACAACAGAACTACAGACAACAGAACTACAGACAACAGAACTACAGACAACAGAACTACAGACAACAGACTACGACTACAGAAAACAGAACTACAGACAACAGAACTACAGACAACAGAACTACAGACAACAGAACTACAGACAACAGAACTACAGACAACAGAACTACAGACAACAGAACTACAGACAACAGAACTACAGACAACAGAACTACAGACAACAGAACTACAGACAACAGAACTACAGACAACATAACTACAGACAACAGAACTACAGACAACAGAACTACAGACAACAGAACTACAGACAACAGAACTACAGAACTACAGACAACAGAACTACAGACAACATAACTACAGACAACAGAACTAAAGACAACAGAACTACAGACAACAGAACTACAGACAACAGAACTACAGACAACAGAACTACAGACAACAGAACTACAGACAACAGAACTACAGACAACAGAACTGCAGACAACAGAACTACAGACAACAGAACTACAGACAACAGAACTACAGACAACAGAACTACTACAGACAACAGAACTACAGACAACAGAACTACAGACAACAGAACTACAGACAACATAACTACAGACAACAGAACTACAGACAACAGAACTACAGACAACAGAACTACAGAACTACAGACAACAGAACTACAGACAACATAACTACAGACACAGAACTACAGACAACAGAACTACAGACAACAGAACTACAGACAACAGAACTACAGACAACAGAACTACAGACAACAGAACTACAGACAACAGAACTACAGACAACAGAACTACAGACAACAGAACTACAGACAACAGAACTACAGACAACAGAACTACAGACAACAGAACTACAGACAACAGAACTACAGACAACAAAACTACAGACAACAGAACTACAGACAACAGAACTACAGACAACAGAACTACAGACAACAGAACTACAGAACTACAGACAACAGAACTACAGACAACAGAACTACAGACAACAGAACTACAGACAACAGAACTACAGACAATAGAACTACAGACAACAGAACTACCGACAACAGAACCTACAGACAGACTACAGACAACAGAACATGCAGACAGACTACAGACAACAGAACATACAGACAGTACTGCAGACAACAGAACATACAGACAGTACTACAGACAACAGTACTACAGACAGTACTACAGACAGTACTACAGACAGTACTACAGACAGCACTACATACAACAGTACTACAGACAGTACTACAGACAACAGTACTGCAGACAGTACTACAGACAACAGTACTACAGACAACAGTACTACAGACAACAGAACATACAGACAGTACTGCAGACAACAGAACATACAGACAGTACTACATACAACAGTACTACAGACAGTACTACAGACAGTACTACAGACAGTACTACAGACAGTACTACAGACAGTACTACAGACAGTACTACAGACAACAGAACCTACAGACAGTACTACAGACAGTACTACAGACAGTACTACAGACAGTACTACAGACAGTACTACAGACAGTACTACAGACGGTACTACAGACGGTACTACAGACAGTACTACAGACAGTACTACAGACAGTACTACAGACAGTACTACACACAGTACTACACACAGTACTACAGACAACAGTACTACAGACAGTACTACAGACAATATAACTTATTATTCGTCCTCTAGACCACCAGATTAATGTCGTCAGTTTGCCAACACCGATCTCTCGAGACCAGTTCAGGGTTTCAGTCAATGGAGAGGAGGTCGAATTGTGACCGGTTGTCTCAGATGACTAACCTGTGTTCCTGTGTATACCTGTGTTCTGCACAACCTCCCCGATACCTTGAGCGCAGTACTGGTAAGGGGACACATTTACCACTGGATGTCCCACTTATGGCACGCGCCCGCAACATAACCACTTAATGCACTAGACTTTCATCTCGATTGCAGCACGAGCCGGCAGCGAACCCTGATCCTATTAGAACCAGGCGGATCTACCGCGGGACTCCATAACCCATGTCCAATGGTTCAAATCAGTGACGAAAAATGAAAAATCAGGGTCTCAAGGGGCCTAACTTCAACTAACTAGTCAAGGGGGCCGAGAAGAGGTCACTGTCACTGTTGTCACTGTCAAAAGGTCACTGTTGAATGTTACTGCCGCCATTTCCGGAACATTCGACATGTGCGGATTTATGGCAGCACCATCAACAAAGCAAACGACCGGCTTTATGTAGAGCATGGGTTGAACTGAACCCTCTGAAATGAGACGATAATCATCCGTCTCGACAGTTTCGACATCATAAAATATGCAGCTCATTGAACTTAGCGAGCTTAGACATGGCTGCCGGTCACTGAGTTCAGAGAACATGGCCGCCGGTCACTGAGTTCAGAGAACATGGCCGCCGGTCACTGAGTTCAGAGAACATGGCTGCCGGTCACTGAGTTCAGAGAACATGGCCGCCGGTCACTGAGTTCAGAGAACATGGCCGCCGGTCACTGAGTTCAGAGAACATGGCTGCCGGTCACTGAGTTCAGAGAACATGGCCGCCGGTCACTGAGTTCAGAGAACATGGCCGCCGGTCACCGAGTTCAGAGAACATGGCTGTCGCTCAGTGAGTTCAGGGAACATGGTTGGGTCACTGAGGCCCAGATAAGCCCCCACACGTGGTTTTATCAAAATCTGAGCTGCTTGGTCTTATAGCTTGGTCGATCTGTCATGGAATGCCCCAGCTACTAGCTTGCTAGGCGATAGCGAATAAGCGCGAAAATAAGTGTCCACGAACACTCGCGAAGATAAGTTTTCCGCGGATCCAGGGGGCAAGGGGCCTTGCCTGCCCCCCCCCCCCCCCCCCCCCCCCCCCAGGTCCTGAAACCGTGATTGCCCCCCCCCCCCCCCCTCACGGCCGGACCTACAACGGTGGATGACTGACACGGCCCGCTCTACCCCCGCTCAACAACTTTTCGCTAACGGCCTGCTACCCCCGGCCCCGGTCAACAACTTTGGTGTTGACTGCGACTGCATCCCCCCAGTAAAAATCCGTGGCGACGCCCCTGTCCTTCCTCTCATACGACTCACATCGCTCATCCTGCCCACTCTCCTGTGGGTTGGAAATACGGCAGCAGGCTGAGCCAAGGTCACGCTATAAAAGGTCATTGGCGATTATCTGGCATGACGAATGGCGTGATCATCGGGCAAAAGCAATTCATTAAAAACCAGCCGTTAAATCTCGAACAAGGTCGCAGAGCCAGCCGGGTGTACGTGCCGCCTCACCCACTGAGCCGGAGAACTGCCGAGAACCGCGCAGTCCTGACCGCCGTATGTACGGGGGGTCGCAAGTTGTTTGGCAGCCGTGACGTCACCATGGCAGTCGAATCCCGCTCCCAGTGTTAAGGCGATGCAAAGTGGCTTGGTAGTTGCCCCACTGTAATGTGTTATCTAAGATAGATGGAAAGATGGGTATTTATGCTCAGTGGGAAACTAGTTTCTTCAAGATTCCCGGAATGGCCTCCGATTTTACACCGAGACACTCCAATCGTCCTCAATTCTCGGTCGAGTGGAGGCATGTTCCGCCCACTCGGCGCGCCGGAGACGGGGCAGGCTGTCAAAGGCTGTACGCCGCCCGCCGCCGCGCCGGCCGCAAGTTGGTGAGAACCAGAGTACTTATATCAATGATCAAATTAAAAAGCAAACAAAATAAGTTCAAATTTGGCGACTGCCAAACTATAATAAACTAACTATGTTACAACATCAACTATTTATGGTATGCTTTTTGCAATAGTTCTCATTCTCTTCTACAATTTCAACTATATAGTAGGATATGGTAATCACATCGGAGAATATCTGAAAAGAAAACGAAATATATTTAATACAATTGTGTGTATTCGAATGCAAATAATATGTAAAGTGCATTGGTACATCAATTGTATTGGAAAAATGTATAAACACCATTTTAACGATACATCACAATTAGTCAGCCGCAACAGAGTTTGCATTCAGGCCGGAAATTTCGAAGCACCAGGCCGCCGCCGGGACGGCCGGCCGGCGACGGCGGCCGGTCGGCCCCGCGGCGGTACAGTCTCTGGCAAGGCGTCGCAGCTGTTCTCACCAACTTGCGGCCGGCGCGGCGGCGGCGGTGTGCCTTTGACAGCGGGCCCCCGCTCCGGCGCGCCGTGTGGGCGGAACATGCCTCCACTCGACCGAGAATTGTGGACGATTGGAGTGTCTCAGGTAAAATCGGATGCCATTCCAGGAATCTTGAAGAAACAAGCTTCCCATTGAGCATAAATACTTGCATCCATCTCTTAGATAACAAATTAAAGGGGGGGGGGGGTAACTACCAAGCCAGGGGGTAACTACCAAGCAGTTGGGGGCGAAGGTTTGTAAATAAAAAAATAAATAAAAAAAAATAAGCGACTTTGCTTTGCCTTAACACTGCAGCGGGATTCGACTGCCATGGTGACGTCACGGCTACCAAATAACTTTCGCCCCACCGGGTGAAAACCACTGCGACGCCTTGTCAGAGACTGTACCGCCGCGGCGACGGTGCTGCGAAATTTCCGGCCTGAATGCAAACTCTGTTACAGCTGACTAATTGTGATGTATCGTTAAAATGGTGTTTAGACATTTTTCGAATAAAATTGATGAACCAATGAAGTTTAAATATTATTTGCATTCGAATACACACAAAATTGTATCAAATATATTTAGTTTTCTTTTCAGATATTTTCCGATGTGATTACCATATCCTACTATATAGTTGAAATTCTAGAAGAAAATCTATATTACTATTTGACAAGCGTCTGTCTGTCTGTCTGTCTGTCATTCCGGAACGAATTTAACACAGTAAAGCGGCAGTTCTACATTGCAGTACCACATTGCTATAAGCACGTGATGTACGTGATCGTAAGGTTTTCAAACGAGTTTACGGATACTACCGAGTGGTGTATAATTCGTACATTTCCGACGCATTTGATACGATAGTTACAGACAGTTTTAGGTTGTGCAGTTGGGGGCGAAGGTTTGTGCTGTAACTAACATAGGTGTTAAAAAATATTTTACCGTAAAAAAAAAGTTTACGGATTTGAGTTTTTGCATCGCTTCACTCCAGTCGAAAGCCAATCAGATCCGACCACGGATACTACAGTGCCACAACCAATGGCAAGCAACCACGGAATCACTGCGAAACGAAGGTCATCGACATACGGTACGGCATATATCAATGAACATATACGCCAAGCCGGGGTGGAGTTTTCACGGGTTTAACGGGTGTATAACGGATGTCATAGGTGTTCCACGGGTAGAATGGGTGAGTGCCAGCTATAACGGGGTTATCACGTGTTCCACAGGGGCACAACGGGTACTACGGGTGTACGTCGGGCACCGTCGACAGGTGTCACGGGTAGTACGAGTTATCAATCCCGAATTGCCTATCGCTGGTTTGCACCACCACTGGACACCAGTGGTGCCCCAACGGAGCGGACGGGTTAGCACTAGTATGAACTATTCCAAAAATCATACCAGAAATAGTTGATGTGATAACATAGTTTATTATAGTTTGAACCAGGCGTGACGTAGCAATGGCAGTCGCCAAACTTGAACCCAAGGCTATATAACAAGGTAGGCCATTCCGGCCAAAAACAGGGTCTCGGCCTCTGATTGGTCGATGGTCGTGACGTCAATGGTACATGACTTTTGCTAGCCGGCATGATCAGCGAGCAAAATCCCATTGGGATCCCCCCCCCTTCCAACTTAAAAACTAAAAAGGCTAGTGAGACGCAGAAAACATTGTTTGAAAGGTCTCTCCAAGGCCATTCGAAGTTACTTCGGGTATTATTTTGCTCAGGACAATATTGAGGTCGCCAGAGGTCATCAAAGGTCACATTTTCCAAGTGAAGAACTTTGCTCTAGAAACCCCCAAATATATCGGAAACTATGAGAGCTAGTAACAAAAAAAGCAATTGAAAGCTCATGCAAATTTAAATCGCCATAGTTGTACTCAAATTAAAGCTCAGGTCAATAGTTTAGGCCCCATAGGTCACCAAAGGCAACGATAACATTTTTTGCCAAAACGTTTTTAATAAATAACTTTGTATTGGTTAAACATATAGCAGTAATTTTAACACCAACGTGTTAGTCTCGTAAAGGTGCTTCGAAACAACATATTAATGGTGACCTGGTTAGGTCAACTTCAAAATTTGACCTCAGGTCAAGGTTATTTGGCAACCTAGGTAGGTGATGTTGCATATAGGGCGACGCGACTCGAGACAAACACAGTGGTGTCATTTGCACATTTCTATCTTTATTAGATAAAGAGTTATTGACAAAAGGGTGCTGGTGACCTGAGATGACCTTGCAGAGGTCACTTAACAACAATTGCACATGGGTCATCAATAATGAGCTAAAATAACATGATTCTGA
Organism: Chirona hameri; assembly: GCA_036785665.1. Taxonomy (NCBI): domain Eukaryota; kingdom Metazoa; phylum Arthropoda; class Thecostraca; order Balanomorpha; family Balanidae; genus Chirona; species Chirona hameri. Next base: position 85,192 of record JAXIVJ010000893.1, read on the forward strand.
AAGAATTGGCCTGATCCAATGCATATTCTCTGGAAAAGGAAGCATTTGTATATTTTCCCAAATTGACTTAAATAGTGAGGTCACAAAATTGGCCTGACTTTCGGTCACCGATACAAAAAAAAATACAATCCGAGATAAACGAATTGTAGGTACTTATGACCTTATGAAATCCTGCAAGTTTCAAATTTATCGGACAAACACTGGCTTTGGCACGACCAAACATTTTTGGAGGTAAGGTCACTTGACGTGACCTGGTGACCTGACTTGCGACGACCTGAAGTTAAAACTTTCACACAATGTGGGTAATTGATGCACACATAGCCGTACCAAATTTGCTGCGCCCCGCTTTTTTCTCGCTATTCTCGAGAAACCTCAGGGGTGGTCAAAGTGACCAGATCTCCTCGGATTTAGGCCACTACATTCTGCTGGGCCTCTAAATGGTCACAAAAGAACGCCGGACAGGCCCATGTTAAAGTCGCAGGCCTTCCGAGGACCCCTCAGGCTTACCGTGGGCCCTTCACAGGTCGACTGAGGGCATTCTGTCGGCATTAGAGGGCCCTGCAGGCTGGCTGGGGGCACCTCGGAACCCCAGCCAGCATTTAGCATTGCCCCCCCCCCCTTTATTAGCAAATTTGGCACGGCTATTTGTGCATCTCATCACTCACATCACTCACATTGTGTGAATGTTTTAACTTCAGGTCGTTTCCATGTCAGGTCACCAGCTCACGTCAAGTACCGTCTTACCTCCAAAAATGCTTACCTCCCAACATGTGTGTGGTCGTGCCAAAGCCGCAGTGCTCGTCCGATACATTTGAAACTTGCAGGATTTCATAAGGTCATAAGTACCCACAATTCGTTCATCTCGGATTTGGTTTGTATCGGTGACCTAATGTCAGGTCAATTTCGTGACCTCCCATTATAAGTCAATTTGGGAAAATATACAAATGCTTCCTTTTCAGAGAATATGCATTGGATCAGCCCAATTATTTCAGAATCATGTTATTTTAGCTCATTATTGATGACCCAGGTGTTGCTCAGTGACCTCTGCATTGTTGCTCAGTGACCTCTGCAAGGTCGGCTGAGGTCATCTTACGTCACCAGCACCTTTTTACCAATAACTCTTGATAACATAAAGATAGATGTGCAAATGACACCACTGTCGTCAATTCGCGCATGACTTACCTGAGTCACCAAATGACCTTGACCAGAGGTCCAATTTTGAAGTTGACCAAACCAGGTCACCATTAATATGTTCTTTCGAAGCGCCTTTATGAGACAAAACACGATGGTGGTAAAATTACTGGTATATGTCTAACCAATACAAAGTTATTTATGAAAAACGTTTTGGAAACAATGTCTCGTGACCTTTGGTGACCTCTGGGGCCTAAACTATTGACCAGAGTTTAAATTTGAGTAACCTATGGCGATTTGAATGTTTATGAGCTTTCGATTGCTTTTTTGCCTGTTGTTACTAGCTCTCATTGTTCCAGAGATATTTGGGGGTGCCTAGAGCAAAGTCCTTCACTTGGAAAATGTGACCTTTGATAACCTCTGGTGACCTCAATATTGACTTGAGCCAAATAATACCCGAAGTAACTTCGGATAACCTTGTAGAGCTTTTGAACGCCGTGTTATGCGTCTCTCTAGCCTTTTTAGTTTGAGTTAAAGGGGATCCCAATGGGATTGTGCACGCTGGTCATGCCGGGTAGCAAAAGTAATGTACCGTTGACATCACGACCAATCAGAGGCTGGTATTGGTTAGGACCCTCCCGCGTAATGCTGAAGGTGCAGGAGTGAGCCCCCCTGTTTGAACCTACTCATTGATATAAGTACTCTGGTATGTACCGCCAGTCTGCCAGTAGTCCCCAGACGCGCGCCAATCGACGCCATCTTGAAAATGGTACGTCAGCTGATGATTCGGGGGTAAGGGGGAGGGGGCAACTGCGGCAACTGGATAAACTGGGGAACTGGATAAAATCGGCGGATACGCGGCTACTAAATGTAATTACTAATGTGTGAGACCGTAATGTTGCGATTTTCTTGTTGATGTATTCGTAGTTAAAGGGAATATTTCACTTTGGGAAAGGTAGGTGGAATGATGAAAACAAGTGTCCTTATTATAGTTCTGCAATTCGTTTTTGCGAGAGAAAAAACGCCAATTGGGTATAATTTGCAGAATATTAATAGTTTTACCTGTGACGTCACAAGAACCTTGTGTCACCAAAATGAGTTGTGACGACATACCGGCAAACGCCTATCCTTGAATCAGAATTGTATACAAAACTAACAGCAAGTAATGGCGGTAACTAGTCTGTCGTGCGCCAAGTTATACGCCAAAAAGCTCTCATTCCTTCAACATTGCCACCTTAGCTACTACGTAAGGCCTATTCCTTCAGCATTGCCACCTTAGCTCCGAAGGCCTATTCCTCAGCATCGCCACCTTAGCGAAACTTATTTTCTGCAATTTCTAACAGATAGATGTGTTTTTGGTATTGAAGTTTGAAATAGGGATTAATGACAAAGTATGAAACTTTACCCTTAAAGGAAATAGTTCACCTTCGGAAATTTTTCAGAACACGATTTTATTATATTTTTTAATACAGTTTCTTTTTTTCTTTTCAAAAATGGTCCTACATCGCGCCAATTCAGGACAGAAGGTCGTAAATTATTAATGTTATGGTGTGCGTTATTGGTCTGCGCATGCGCCCTGGTAGTGCTGGCACTCTCAGACGGTACGGTATATCATATATGCGCCGCATTCCTTCGCCACAAAGTCAAATATCTTCGGCTGGAGAGTCTTTTCAGCCAAGACAAGTTGCAGATAAGGATTTCTCAACACGGGCTACAAAACTGCTATTTCAGTTCAAAATCCCATGTTGAAGGTGAACTATTTCCTTTAAGTAGAATATTTAATCAAAACTAACCAGCTGACAAACTGCCTCCCATTGGCCCTGTGTTGAAGCGTCATTTCCTCTTTACCTAGTATTCTATGACCGTGGTCGTCACCAGCCACCGTCGCGTCGGGGGCCGCTGACCGGCTGGCCGTGTGATAATGACCTTGACCCGTGCCTGCCGGCCAGCCACTGCCCTCACCTTCCCGTGTGCCCACCTCACCTTCCTGGTGCGTCGCTCGGACGAGAGCCGGCTGTTGACGTTGTTCTGCACCTCGGCGCTGAACTTGACATGGGGCCGCTCTGCCGCAGACACCTCGGCCAGGAACCGGCTCGTCTCGTCCCCACTATCGTCACCGGCTCGGCCCGCCATCACGACACGTCACCGAGTCACCAAACACAGCCCACCGGGTCACCGAGTCACCAAGCAGCGGTTATCACGGGCCACCGAGAGCAGCGGCCGACCGGGAACCGAGCGACCAGGGAACGATCACGCTGCCACTGCGCCAGACGAGAGACGCGGCACGCGCTCAGCGGGACGGCACGTAACCCGGGGCGGCGACAGAGGCGGCGGCAGAGGCGGCGGCGGGAGGCCCGGGTCCGGCAGAGACGGCGGCAGGAGGACGGAGGGCGGCCCGGGTCCGGCAGAGGCAGCGCCAGGAGGGCGGAGGACGGCCCGGGTCCGGCAGAGGCGGCGGCAGGAGGGCGGAGGGCGGCCCGGGTCCGGCAGAGACGGTGGCAGGAGGGCGGAGGACGGCCCGGGTCCGGCAGCGGCGGCGGCAGGAGGGCGGAGGACGGCTGCATCAAAGTCAAGCGCTCCCGGTGTCGGCACTACGGCGCCCTCTCGCCCGCGCCTCACCCGCAGAATCGCCCCTCGCGACACGCGAGCTGAGCACTGCGCGCCGCCGACCCGGCTTACGGAGCGGGCTTTCGGCCAGTCACGGACAAACGGTGCATCGCATGTTGAAAAAACATCTCTGTGTCCACTAGCCCAGCTATCCAAGGAGATCATGACAAATTTCCAGCCACCTCCGATAGCTACAAATAGTACTTTTGGACAATTGTATGCACCATATTTGCCAAACGTAGCCTCTGACCGGGACTCGCTTTACTGGCTGCGCCTGCGCGGCTCGGCCAACTTAGAGTCTGTACACGATGTGACGTCAGAGGCCACGGCGCGGCCGCCGCCGGCCGGCTGGCCGGTCAGGGTCAGGTCATGAAAAAAAGAGGCGGCGGCGGGAGGGAGTTGGACGGCGCGGCGCGGCGGTCGGCTGGTCAGTGAGGTCGTCAGCGGGCCGGGCCGGTGACGTGGCGGTCGGAGAGGCCGCCGGTCTGCAGTGAGATCGCCAGCGGGCCGGGCCGGTGACGTGGCGGTCGGAGAGGCCGCCGGTCTGCAGTGAGATCGCCAGCGGGCCGGGCCGGTGACGTGGCGGTCGGAGAGGCCGCCGGTCTACAGTGACCACAGATAGCCGCCGGAGTGATCCCGCTATCTCCTGTATCGGTCATGATAATGAGTGCGGCTTTAGGGCGCCGCAACAAGATAGTTATATGGCGCCAACACCTGTATCGGTCAAACACTCCTCTCCACTCGAGACGACGTCCCTAGCCGGCGGTGGCAGAGCGGCGGAGGAGAGCAGAGCAGCGGTCCTCTGTCCTCCCCCACAACAAACCACCATACCGCCTCTGCCGACTGTAGACTGTAGGTACAGGTAAGCGCGGCTGGCTCGAGAGAGCGAGAGAGCGGAGAGCGGAGAGCGGAGAGCGGAGAGAGAGAGAGAAGCCGGTCGAGGCACCACCACTCCCAGCGAAGGCCAGTTCTGCCCCGTCCCTCTCTCCCGGCGGTCCATCTCTCCCAGGATCGCTATCGCCATCCGATCGCCACCCTCCCGCATACCTCCCAATCAGCCTATCCAAGAACACCAAGCCAAACACATAGCTAACATATCTTATGTCACTGTACCCAGACGATTATTGTCGTGCTCTACCAGATATAATATGCAGAAATAAATAATCGTAAAATGGGGTGAAGTGAGGCACTGCTTGAAGCACTGCATCAAGCAGTGCTGCATCAATGCACTTGATGCACTACACTGCAGTGATGCTTTAAACCGTTGTAACTTTTCACCTATCACCTCAATTGGTTTGATGTTTGCACCAAATGTTGGGTTTTCGGAAATATCCAATACTAGAGTGGGTTTTAATTCATTCTATATGTTGCATATTGTGTATTTGTATTTATGTTTTGCTGTCTCACTTCACCCTACCCGGCGACAGCGATAAGTTGAATGTTGGTGTCACCCCGGCCAAAAATCAGAAGCTAAAGATAACAAAATAATCGCTAATGAAAACATGTTTCATGCTGCTGGTGTGAATAACAGGACATACTGTTCCTATGGTGCATCTATTGTCATATGATACCCAAAAGGCAAACTTGTGCTTCCTTCATCTTGTCATGTGACACCAAAAACAAACAAAAACAAAAACGACACAAATTTGGGCTGTTGGGGTGGGGATTATCGCATCACATTATCGGTGGTGGTGTATTGGGGTTTCAGGGCGCCGCAACTCTGTCACGGTGGTGGTGGTGGTGGTGGTGGTGGTGGTGGTGGTGGTGGTGGTGGTGGTGGTGGTGGTGGTGGTGGTGGTGGTGGTGGTGGTGGTGGTGTATTGGGGGTTTAGGGCGCCGCAACTCTCATGGCTATATGGCGGCAGAGGAATTTCAGACCCCTGTCCAGACCTATCGGCACTGCTCAGTGCTCACTGGCCGGCCAGCCGAGCCGCCGATGCCTGCGTTCCCAGGACTTCCCGCCATCGGAGACCTGTTTCACCGAAACGGCTCGGCTACTTGGAAATGAGAGCCCCGCTGACAGCAATTGCATAGTAAGTAGGCCAGAAAACGTGCCTCATCCTTCAGAGTCGTCAGCCCAGGCGCGTCAAATCGGCCACCGATGGCACTGTCCAGCCTGTTTGGACGACACCGCCCACTTGTGTCGGCCCGTCACGTCCAGCCTGTTTGGACGACACCGCCCACTTGTGTCGGCCCGTCACGTCCAGCCTGTTTGGACGACACCGCCCACTTGTGTCGGTCCGTCACGTCCAGCCTGTTTGGACGACACCGCCCACTTGTGTCGGCCCGTCACGTCCAGCCTGTTTGGACGACACCGCCCACTTGTGTCGGTCCGTCACGTCCAGCCTGTTTGGACGACACCGCCCACTTGTGTCGGTCCGTCACGTCCAGCCTGTTTGAACGATACCGCCCACTTGTGTCGGCCCGTCACGTCCAGCCTGTTTGGACGACACCGCCCACTTGTGTCGGTCCGTCACGTCCAGCCTGTTTGGACGACACCGCCCACTTGTGTCGGCCCGTCACGTCCAGCCTGTTTGGACGACACCGCCCACTTGTGTCGGCCCGTCACGTGACAGTTCCCAGTCTGACGCACCCTATCTGGGCCCGCATGAGAGCCGGGCAGCAGCCTGGAGTGTGCGCGCACACACAAACGCTGCTTCGTCTGACCCAGTTCGGAGCGGGCGGCTCTGAAGCGTCTCGCCGCGCTGCTCGTCTCGAGGTTGGCTGCCGGCCAGACCCCTATCGACCGGACGACGGTGAGTTCGGCGGGCGGACGGGCCGCCGCTCTGGGCTACCTCCCACACACTGCTCTCCGCTCTCTGCAGGCATTTACTGCGCCTCGCCATCGCGCAGAGATGCGCAACAGGGATCCAAGCAGAAATCGGTGATTAGACGAATTATATTGTGTTCACTTCGGAGCAACGTAGTTTAGGGGGACAATTCATGACAGCATGATGAACATTTGCAATTCATTCATGGGACAACTCATGACATTCTACAAACATGGCAGCCAATTAATGATAAGGTAAGCATTTCATAAAACGGCTGATAATTGTATCGGCTCCACACATACTCAGCGCTTCGCTAACACATTTCTCTCGTCTGACGATGCAGAATGTTAGAGAGTGAACAAAGGCCTCGGACAGTCCCCCCAGTCAGCTGATAACCGCTATGTTGCCAATCGGTCGCCGCCGTTCTGTCCTACGTCATCAGCACATGCCGCGTCCAATCATGCCGTGTCGTGCCGCGGCATGACTCCCGTTCTCTCCAGCATGTCAGCCGCCATGCCGCAGCATGTGACCTTTGGCTCCCGTTCTCTCCAGCATGTCAGCCGCCATGCCGCAGCATGTGACCTTTGGCTCCCGTTCTCTCCAGCATGTCAGCCGCCATGCCGCAGCATGTGACCTTTGGCTCCCGTTCTCTCCAGCATGTCAGCCGCCATGCCGCAGCATGTGACCTTTGGCTCCCGTTCTCTCCAGCATGTCAGCCGCCATGCCGCAGCATGTGACCTTTGGCTCCCGTTCTCTCCAGCATGTCAGCCGCCATGCCGCAGCATGTGACCTTTGGCTCCCGTTCTCTCCAGCATGTCAGCCGCCATGCCGCAGCATGTGACCTTTGGCTCCCGTCCTCTCCAGCATGTCAGCCGCCATGCCGCAGCATGTGACCTTTGACTCCCGTCCTCTCCAGCATGTCAGCCGCCATGCCGCAGCATGTGACCTTTGGCTCCCGTCCTCTCCAGCATGTCAGCCGCCATGCCGCAGCATGTGACCTTTGGCTCCCGTTCTCTCCAGCATGTCAGCCACCATGCCGCAGCATGTGACCTTTGGCTCCCGTCCTCTCCAGCATGTCAGCCGCCATGCCGCAGCATGTGACCTTTGGCTCCCGTTCTCTCCAGCATGTCAGCCGCCATGCCGCAGCATGTGACCTTTGGCTCCCGTCCTCTTAAGCATGTCAGCCGCCATGCCGCAGCATGTGACCTTTGACTCCCGTCCTCTCCAGCATGTCAGCCGCCATGCCGCAGCATGTGACCTTTGGCTCCCGTCCTCTCCAGCATGTCAGCCGCCATGCCGCAGCATGTGACCTTTGGCTCCCGTTCTCTCCAGCATGTCAGCCGCCATGCCGCAGCATGTGACCTTTGGCTACCGTTCTCTCCAGCATGTCAGCCGCCATGCCGCAGCATGTGACCTTTGGCTCCCGTCCTCTCCAGCATGTCAGCCGCCATGCCGCAGCATGTGACCTTTGGCTCCCGTCCTCTCCAGCATGTCAGCCGCCATGCCGCAGCATGTGACCTTTGGCTCCCGTCCTCTCCAGCATGTCAGCCGCCATGCCGCAGCATGTGACCTTTGGCTCCCGTCCTCTCCAGCATGTCAGCCGCCATGCCGCAGCATGTGACCTTTGGCTCCCGTTCTCTCCAGCATGTCAGCCACCATGCCGCAGCATGTGACCTTTGGCTCCCGTCCTCTCCAGCATGTCAGCCGCCATGCCGCAGCATGTGACCTTTGGCTCCCGTTCTCTCCAGCATGTCAGCCGCCATGCCGCAGCATGTGACCTTTGGCTCCCGTTCTCTCCAGCATGTCAGCCGCCATGCCGCAGCATGTGACCTTTGACTCCCGTCCTCTCCAGCATGTCAGCCGCCATGCCGCAGCATGTGACCTTTGGCTCCCGTCCTCTCCAGCATGTCAGCCGCCATGCCGCAGCATGTGACCTTTGGCTCCCGTCCTCTCCAGCATGTCAGCCGCCATGCCGCAGCATGTGACCTTTGGCTCCCGTCCTCTCCAGCATGTCAGCCGCCATGCCGCAGCATGTGACCTTTGGCTCCCGTCCTCTCCAGCATGTCAGCCGCCATGCCGCAGCATGTGACCTTTGGCTCCCGTCCTCTCCAGCATGTCAGCCGCCATGCCGCAGCATGTGACCTTTGGCTCCCGTCCTCTCCAGCATGTCAGCCGCCATGCCGCAGCATGTGACCTTTGGCTCCCGTCCTCTCCAGCATGTCAGCCGCCATGCCGCAGCATGTGACCTTTGACTCCCGTCCTCTCCAGCATATCAGCCGCCATGCCGCAGCATGTGACCTTTGGCTCCCGTTCTCTCCAGCATGTCAGCCGCCATGCCGCAGCATGTGACCTTTGACTCCCGTCCTCTCCAGCATGTCAGCCGCCATGCCGCAGCATGTGACCTTTGGCTCCCGTTCTCTCCAGCATGTCAGCCGCCATGCCGCAGCATGTGACCTTTGGCTCCCGTCCTCTCCAGCATGTCAGCCGCCATGCCGCAGCATGTGACCTTTGGCTCCCGTCCTCTCCAGCATGTCAGCCGCCATGCCGCAGCATGTGACCTTTGGCTCCCGTCCTCTCCAGCATGTCAGCCGCCATGCCGCAGCATGTGACCTTTGGCTCCCGTCCTCTCCAGCATGTCAGCCGCCATGCCGCAGCATGTGACCTTTGACTCCCGTCCTCTCCAGCATATCAGCCGCCATGCCGCAGCATGTGACCTTTGGCTCCCGTCCTCTCCAGCATGTCAGCCACCATGCCGCAGCATGTGACCTTTGACTCCCGTCCTCTCCAGCATATCAGCCGCCATGCCGCAGCATGTGACCTTTGGCTCCCGTCCTCTCCAGCATGTCAGCCGCCATGCCGCAGCATGTGACCTTTGGCTCCCGTCCTCTCCAGCATGTCAGCCGCCATGCCGCAGCATGTGACCTTTGACTCCCGTCCTCTCCAGCATGTCAGCCGCCATGCCGCAGCATGTGACCTTTGGCTCCCGTCCTCTCCAGCATGTCAGCCGCCATGCCGCAGCATGTGACCTTTGGCTCCCGTCCTCTCAAGCATGTCAGCCGCCATGCCGCAGCATGTGACCTTTGACTCCCGTCCTCTCCAGCATGTCAGCCGCCATGCCGCAGCATGTGACCTTTGGCTCCCGTCCTCTCCAGCATGTCAGCCGCCATGCCGCAGCATGTGACCTTTGGCTCCCGTCTTCTCCAGCATGTCAGCCGCCATGCCGCAGCATGTGACCTTTGGCTCCCGTTCTTTCCAGCATGTCAGCCGCCATGCCGCAGCATGTGACCTTTGGCTCCCGTTCTCTCCAGCATGTCAGCCGCCATGCCGCAGCATGTGACCTTTGGCTCCCGTTCTCTCCAGCATGTCAGCCGCCATGCCGCAGCATGTGACCTTTGGCTCCCGTCCTCTCCAGCATGTCAGCCGCCATGCCGCAGCATGTGACCTTTGGCGTACGGCTGGCCGCATTATGCATGCGATCAGGGAGTGTCCAATCGCGATTCTAGGCGGACCTTCCATAGCGACGTGTCCCGCCGCAGGAGACAGCGGTCTGCGGGCCGTGCACGTGTGAAATACAGGCGGCCGGCCCTGTGCTCTCCCCGCCCCACCGTGTCTGCAGCACGGGGAGCACTGCTCCGATGGCCCTGTGCTCTCCCCGCCCCACCGTGTCTGCAGCACGGGGAGCACTGCTCCGATGGCCCTGTGCTCTCCCCGCCCCACCGTGTCTGCAGCACGGGGAGCACTGCTCCGATGGCCCTGTGCTCTCCCCGCTCCACCGTGTCTGCTGAACGGGGAGCACTGCTCCGATGGCCCTGTGCTCTCCCCGCTCCACCGTGTCTGCAGCACGGGGAGCACTACTCCGATGGCGGTGCACGTGAGATAAACGGGCCGCTCTCACCGGAACTGTGCCTGTGTGTGTGTGTGTGCGGTGTGACCGCAGGTGTCGAGACATGACAGAGTGGCGACACCATTCTGTCAGTGCACGCAGTACAGACAGTGATTAGGAGACGTCTGCCTCGTGAGTAGCTCTGAAAAGCCACGCTGTACGCTGTACGCTGTACGCTGTCTATGAAGCTGAATTACAGAAGTGTAGCCAGCAGCCACGTTCCGCGTGCCGCTGTTGTCACCGAGCGGTGAGGCGGCGATATAGGGCGCTATCCCGCCACTAACTCCTGCAGGCGGCCTGACGGCGGCGACAGAAATATTGCCATCGTGAAGTCATACAGCGGCGGAAACGTGTTTTTGGCGCAACTTTATTGGACTGCCGTCAGCCACCACAATAAGCCGAGATATTCGAACTGCAACCGACGAGCATAATATACATAGGCGTAGGAACAGGGGAACAGGGGAGGGGCAGCCGCCGCCGCCGCCCCCCCCCCCCAACATTTTAGATTTTAACATTACGCCTATGGGCGTTGCATGGAAAGAATCGACTTCAGAATGCCTCCTGCCCCCCACGCCCCAACTTGAACATAGTTCCTACGCCCCTGATAATATATCGAGAAATGATGCATCTGTGGTCTGGAAACACCAGCCGTTCAAAAGGCGGCACAAGATATTCATTATGTCCATAAATATCTTCAGCCTGGCTTTTTAAGGTTACGTGGAAGAATGGATCACATGAATCTCGCGCGATGATACAGTAGTTTCCTCTCCCTGTATGAAATAAATTAAAGAAAGCAACACACGAAGGTAAAACAATTACTCTTAAACCTTTGAATATAGCCATACATGATACAGGTTTGACCATCATACAAAATGGTAGTTCAACAGCAGCTGCCACTCGCAAAATAAATATAACAATTAGGTGCCGGCGATAAGTTGCCTTGAAACGCAATACAAGTACGAAGGCCCGACCAAGATGCATTCGCAGCGCCCTCTATACCATTGATAATAGTAGCACTAGCGCCACACACGGCTGTTTTGCGAACTAGAGTACAAATGCTGAGGATGCTTCTTAGACTGCTGAGTGCTGAGACGCACCAAGGATCACCAAGAATCACATCTCTGGTAGTCTTAAGAGAAACATAAAACGACTGCATACCCTTCAACACCATCGGAGATCGTATTTCAATCAAATCCTTCATGAAGCAGAGTACAATGAGAAACACGAATTTCCTCCCTCTGACAGGAACTGTGGCGCCAATAACGGTTTTCCTAGGTTGCTTCACAACTTTCGTTTAGATAACTACGAGTAAAGCGTACAATACATGATTGTCCGGTAACCATTACCATGAACTGCATGACCCAAAACCACAACTCCGCGAGAAAACGGAGCGCCCCACCGTCTCCGTATTTGTCCGTCTCAGGCCGATCCCCGTACGGTGGGGGCAGGGTGGGGGCAGGGGGGGTCGCCGATTACTCCGGCCACCACAGTCGGCGTTATTTCCCGTGCCCGTCAGCAACAGCCGTGGCCAGCACCAGCCAGCGGCGAGTATTACACTCACATACAGCCAGATTGGCTGTCTCGCTGCCGCGGAATGTCTGAAGGAATTCACATTTCAGTCACACGGCTCACAAGTTACAAATGAAAATCGTATCCAGATGACTGTATCTGGGCTCACAGCCAAACTAAGCCAAACACCACTCCACAGAAATTATCACTTCTTGTAAAATAAATGTGATATTAATTGCCGACCCAGCAAGCATATGATACAAATCGAACGAACTGTGGGCATCACCTCAACGAAACGTGAAAAATCATTATACTGTTAAAAAAACGGTCGCAGATAAACAACAATAAAACCAGTGAGAAGGATTATCAACAACAGATTATTTCAAACTGCAAATCAGCAGGAACGAATGCGTCACAGGCCTGGAAATAAGTTTGTTCATAAGAACCATGTCCAAGTAAGGCTCACAGATATGGTCGACGCATGATGATCGTTAAAGGAAATAGTTCACCTTCGGAAATTCAGAACTCGATTTTATTATATTTTTTAATACAGTTTCTTTTTTCCTTTTCAAAAATGGTCCTACATCGCGCCAATTCAGGACAGAAGGTTGTACATTATTAATTGTATCGTGTGCGTTATTGGTCTGCGCATGCTCAGACCAGTGCTGGCACTCTCAGACGGTACGGTATATCATATATGCGCCGCATTCCTTCGCCAAAAAGTCAAATATCTTCGGCTGGAGAGTCTTTTCAGCCAAAAAAAGTTGCAGATAAGGATTTCTCAACACGGGCTACAAAACTGCTATTTCAGTTCAAAATCCCATGTTGAAGGTGAACTATTTCCTTTAAAGGGAATGCTTCACCTTTCTGAAAGTTGTCAAATATACGATGGTTATAGTATAAAATATGAAGAAGTGCTGCTGAAAACGATGGTGATATTTTTGCACTCGAAAAGTCACCTAACTTTATACAAATGTAGGTTTCAAATTTGAGATGATGACGTCATTATTGAGCTATAGACCGCCGCTGATTGGCTGACAAAGTGGGATTGGCTGAAAAAGTGGCTGTCAGACGCCAATCAGCGGCTGCACCAGCCTGGAGTCATTTTGCAAATGGTAAATTAAATTGCTTAAAAACGGTTAAGTTTTGGGGAAAATGGCCTTAGTAATTTAGACATTTCAATAAAGGCCCAAGATAATGCCTATCTCAGTTTAAGACTAATACAAAGGTGAAACATTCCCTTTAACCCTATTTGTAACAGGGGGGGGATTCCGTCCCCCCCCCCCCTCATGTTTTTCGCAGATATCTCCAGAACGGCTCCAGATCTCCAGACCCATGCAATTTCAGGAATTTTCCCAAACTAGATTTCCACATATGCAGTCAAAATGTTGAATTCTTAACCTGAACAGAGGCGGTTCCAGGGCACGTTTTTGGGAGGGTTCTGCGGCGACATTTGGCGATGATACGGAAATGCGATCTTCACGGTTTCTTCCTAACTGCATCAAGTATGAATGAGTTGCATCGGTTTACGGTGATTGAAACGAGTGCAAATTGGTTGTTGTTAATGAAATATCATACAAATTGCATGGCAGAGGCGGTTTCAGGGGTTGGAAAGGGGAGGTTTCCAGGAAGTAGTCAATGCTTGGCGGGAAGCCAATAGAGCGATGTAAGGGGCATTTATAGCTATCAAGCTGTAAAAGATAACTTCTCCTTTCATTATTTGCATAATTTATTACATAGAGTTGCAGGAGCGTGTTCAGGCACATGAAAAGGGGGTGACTGGCATGGTGACGACGATATGCCAGCGATTACGGCGCAATGGACGGTCAGTTTATAATGATATATGCACATAGAGGCCAGGAGAGGGAATGAAGTCATTTTTGTTGCAGAGGCGCGATCAAGAATGGAAGAAAGGGGGTCATATTATTGCAAGGAAATTGCGAGGATTATTGCAAGAATGCATGGGCCTACAATGACATAACATATTGCAGTTTTCGGATGAAACATGCACCACAGGGTACTCTACTAACGATTGTAAGACAATAGGCGAGTCCAGGTAGGGTAAAAAGGAGGTAAGCAATGCGAATTGAAGTTGTAAGTGAAATAGTCACTGTTGACTAGTTAGTATCATAATAGCGGATAATATACCTATCAAAAGGTCTTCCGCCTCCCCAGTTTGGATCCTGGATACGCCTATGATGAAGTACAACATGTAAAAAGGAACTATCTACGATCAGTAACTTATTTAACGTGCTGGGTAGAAACTTGCCTGCGGTTAACATTTTTTCCCTATTTGACCTCCCTTTTTCACTAACCTGGTACCGCCTATGGCAAAGAAAAATATGTTTTTAACTGTTTATCCTAATGTCACAATAGCACACCATTTCATTTATCAAAAAACAACCTACAAAAATAGTTTTATTACGCATTTACTTCACCCCCATATTGAGTGACCTGCACACACCTATGATTTTTGAATTTTAACAAGTCACCGCCACATATCAATCTCCAATTCCAACTCTATCGATCTCCATTAGTTGCGTTAAAATCTGTTTATAAACATGGCAGCTGTGTTGGATCACAAATACCTCTAAAATGTGTAGTTTTTGCCCCCCTGTTGCCCCCCTATCAAAAATTTCGCATTGTTTAGCAAATAGGGTTAATGAAGAGGCGTTCAATACTTACGGTCTTTGAACCGTAAGTATTGAACGACTGCTATACTACTATATTTTGAACTTAAAATGCACCAATATAGAGAATGAAACTTCAGTCAATTCTAACAAAAAATTCAACATACACTCCGTTCTGACCTTCCAGAGGCCCGCTATTGGCTAAGTTACATTCGTGTTGGAGCCAGTCGCGCCGATGGATTTACGGCACCATTACGTGTGATTAGCTGTGTGTCACCAGCGTCAATCTCGCCTTTATGATAAATGAGCTAATACTTGGTGCAGGGTGATATTTATATTTTCGACGAACGATGAGATTTTACGATGAACGAAGGAATTTTGAAATATTTGCAGGTGTACATGCTGCTGATGTCATGGAATGGCAGCGGGACTGTTGTGGGACTGGAGTGGAACGGGAGCGAGCCATATCAAGGTCCATTTATCAAATTACTCCAATCCCACAATAGTTTCGCTCTCATTCCATGACGTCACTGACAGGCATCATCCTATCAGCTGGAAACTATGCTGCAATCTGCTCAGTTTTCGCCATTCGTCACAAACGCCAATATCAACTGGCGTTAATACACGCCGGGGTTACCATTGAGGCAAGACTGACGCGGGCAACCGGCGAATCAGACGACGGATTGCAGACGGGGCAATCGGCGTATTGACGACGGATGCAGACGGGGCAGCTGACGCTCAACACGCAGCATCAGATAATTTGGCCAAGGGAGCGCCCTTCTGAAATGTCAACACAATGTATCTTGGAAATTTACTCGGCATTCCTAAAAATTCCATTAATAAAATGGGCGGGTCGAACTAACTTCAGGTCCCACATCATCGTGAGAAAGGTCTGGCCAGGTATATACAATTCAGATGATTTGCGTATTAGGTAGGTACTAGGTACTGACCAGTGCCCGTACAGGATGAGTTCCCGCGGTTATTCAACTAATTATTGCAGCTGGTGGGAATGCTGGGTTAGCGGCTTAAAGGGACTGTCCCACCTTTGTGAAATTTGTCGAATCACAGTTAATTGTATGTCTACATGTCAGGCGAGGTCAGCTGAACATACTCGTGAACTTTTTTTCCGAAAAAAATGTTTATATTGGAAGATATTCAACTTTTAGTTTTAAGGTGGGTTGGTGACATCATATGATTTTTTTTAATAACGGAAATCCTTTGTGCTGCCAAATCTATGGCACAATTTTTTGTCGACATCTATTGCGCAGAAAAAGCGAACCATCCGGTGTCTAGATTGGCTTAGATTGCGAACCACCCGGGGATCGAGAAATGAAAGACGAAAATATTACAAGGCTGACCTTAAAACAAGTCAAGACTATCATTACCAGTTGGGTAAAGAGACGACGCTGTCGGTTTAGTCCCTATTCAAATACACATGGGCCTTATTTTTTACAGATGTCAAAATCAAACTCGAATATCTTTTTGATTAGATCATTGTGGTTGTTTTAACTGCTACCATACATAATTTCAACGCCTAGCCATAAAAATGGCTATCTCAACTCAAATATAATGTTAAGGTGGAATAGTCCCTTTAACGAGAGTTCATCCGAAGTGATGGCTCCCTGTATTCATCTAGTCCAGTAAGATGAGGGGCATAATACAAGAAAGAAGCACTAGAGTTGCCGTGTTCCGAAAATCGCACATCATTTGATTATACGATAGAATAGAGAAGAAGAAAAAACGAATAATTCATAGGCATGTCTTTTGCATTGGATACTTTGCTTCGAATGAATTTTAATCGACCTCGGTCCTCTCAGAATGGTACATGAAAATCGGTTGGTTAGAAGTGGACTGTACCGGCATGTGCTTGGTTAAATTCAGTCTGCTTCCCAATTGGCCCATACGGAAAGGGGCGCACTAGCTTGACTCGGGACATGCGCCACCTATTTAACTCGACACGACCACTACAAATCCACTTCATGAAAAATGCATTTGAAATGCCGGATACGGACGCAGCATCGCTCCGATCTTGGCATCGTAACGTACGACAGACGGCTGCAAGGCCGCCTCGGCGTCAGATGAGCATCGCAGGCCATTTGGCATGCAGTGCGTGACCTTGTCCGCATAGTACGCCGCGCCGGGTCACCGTAGTGCCTCCGTGGCCGGGACGGTAGTGCCTGCGTGGCCGGGACGGTAGTGCCTCCGTGGCCGGGACCGTAGTGTCTGCGTGGCCGGGACGGTAGTACCTCCGTGGACCAGACCGTAGTGTCTGCGTGGCCGGGACCGTAGTGCCTCCGTGGACCAGATCGTAGTGTCTGCGTGGCCGGGACCGTAGTGCCTCCGTGGACCAGACCGAAGTGTCTGCGTGGCCGGGACGGTAGTGTCTGCGTGGCCGGGACGGTAGTGCCTCCGTGGCCGGGACCGTAGTGCCTCCGTGGACCAGACCGTAGTGTCTGCGTGGCCGGGACCGTAGTGCCTCCGTGGACCAGACCGTAGTGTCTGCGTGGCCGGGACCGTAGTGCCTCCGTGGCCGGGATGGTAGTGCCTCCGTAGCCGGGTCACGGTAGTGCCTCTGTGGCCGGGACCGTAGTGCCTCCGTGGACCAGACCGAAGTGTCTGCGTGGCCGGGACGGTAGTGTCTGCGTGGCCGGGACGGTAGTGCCTCCGTGGCCGGGACCATAGTGCCTCCGTGGACCAGACCGTAGTGTCTGCGTGGCCGGGACCGTAGTGCCTCCGTGGACCAGACCGTAGTGTCTGCGTGGCCGGGACCGTAGTGCCTCCGTGGACCAGACCGTAGTGTCTGCGTGGCCGGGACCGTAGTGCCTCCGTGGACCAGACCGTAGTGTCTGCGTGGCCGGGACCGTAGCGCCTCCGTGGCCGGGACGGTAGTGCCTCCGTAGCCGGGCCACGGTAGTGCCCCTGTGGCCGGGACCGTAGTGCCTCCGTGGCCGGGACGGTAGTGCCTCCGTGGACCAGACCGTAGTGCCTCCGCGGCCGAGACGGTAGTGCCTGCGTGGACCGGACCGAAGTGTCTGCGTGGCCGGGACCGTAGTACCTCCGTGGCCGGGACCGTAGTGCCTCCGTGGACCAGACCGTAGTGTCTGCGTGGCCGGGACCGTAGTGCCTCCGTGGCCGGGACGGTAGTGCCTCCGTAGCCGGGTCACGGTAGTGCCTCTGTGGCCGGGACGGTAGTGCCTGCGTGGACCGGACCGAAGTGTCTGCGTGTCGACTGGCAGTGGGTACACGTGACTGCCACGTGTAAGCAGAACGCCGGCAGATCAGCAGTGGGTACACGTAGACAGACAGACACGGCACGGGACTGCCACGTGTAAGCAGAACGCCGGCAGACCGGCTCCAAATATAATAGAACGGCCGAATGTTCGAGGTCGCAAGTCTCCGCATTGAATCACGCCGTGTAAAGGTGGGGACTTTGACTGTGAGGTAAAACTAATACACAGTCGTGCCAGCACGAACGGATGACACTAAAACTAGCGTGATTCAGCGCCGCAAGGTCTCGACATACCCATTCAGTAAGTAACCCAGACACAGACATTTGCCCATCGCGTCTATACCCATTCAGTAAGTAACCCAGACACAGCCATTTGCCCATCGCGTCTATACCCATTCAGTAAGTAACCCAGACACAGCCATTTGCCCATCGCGTCTATACCCCTTCAGTAAGTAACCCAGACACAGCCATTTGCCCATCGCGTCTATACCCATTCAGTAAGTAACCCACACAGCCATTTGCCCATCGCGTCTATACCCATTCAGTAAGTAACCCACACAGCCATTTGCCCATCGCGTCTATACCCCTTCAGTAAGTAACCCAGACACAGACATTTGCCCATCGCGTCTATACCCATTCAGTAAGTAACCCACACAGCCATTTGCCCATCGCGTCTATACCCATTCAGTAAGTAACCCACACAGCCATTTGCCCATCGCGTCTACACCCCTTCAGTAAGTAACCCACACAGCCATTTGCCCATCGCGTCTACACCCCTTCAGTAAGTAACCCAGACACAGCCATTTGCCCATCGCGTCTATACCCCTTCAGTAAGTAACCCACACAGCCATTTTCCCATCGCGTCTATACCCCTTCAGTAAGTAACCCACACAGCCATTTTCCCATCGCGTCTATACCCCTTCAGTAAGTAACCCACACAGCCATTTGCCCATCGCGTCTATACCCCTTCAGTAAGTAACCCACACAGCCATTTGCCCATCGCGTCTATACCCCTTCAGTAAGTAACCCACACAGCCATTTGCCCATCGCGTCTATACCCCTTCAGTAAGTAACCCACACAGCCATTTTCCCATCGCGTCTATACCCATTCAGTAAGTAACCCAGACACAGCCATTTGCCCATCGCGTCTATACCCCTTCAGTAAGTAACCCACACAGCCATTTGCCCATCGCGTCTATACGCCTTCCGTAAGTAACCCACACAGCCATTTTCCCATCGCGTCTATACGCCTTCCGTAAGTAACCCACACAGCCATTTGCCCATCGCGTCTAGGAAAAGGGCGAGGAGACTGGTTTGCTGCCAGAAAAATCCGAGTCACGCATCAGTCTCGACTCTCGTGTGTAATTTCCAATTATATGCACTTTGACGCATACGAAATATTCTGGGGAACCACGGTGTCTTGGTCACACGGATAAATTTATTATTGATATGTACTGGAACACAATGGGTATGTCGCATGCTTCTCCCGGAATCAGACGGGGTATTAATATGCATGCGCACATAAAATTTTGTCCGAAACCATATGAGCTGTTATCCCATGAGTGATGGGTTTTGTTTTCTTCTAAAAGGCAAACAATTATATTCGGTATCCAAGGCGAAGCAAACTGCTACGGTCGTTTGGGTATCCTCCCTCCTCGGTTCCTCCCAGGGCGGCGACGCGGAGCTGGAGCAGTGGGGCCGGCGGCTGGCGCAGGCGGCGGCGGCGGCGACTGAGTGACGGGCAACTACCCGCGCCAAGCTGCCCGCCGCCGCGCCGCCGCACACCCGCGCCACCGCTGATTGGCCCTCAATAACACAAAACAACTGAGACGAGTAAGTTTTTGCACGTTCGCCAATTGTTCTTCACATTCACATTCTACACATTCTATACATTCTACACAATCTACACATTCTCTTCAAACTCTTACCGATTTTTGAGTACTTGTGGCTAAACCAGCCGTTCGAATACCAAATAATATAGTTCGAATATTAGTTCGAATACCAAAAGATAAAACTACATCAAATAGGTCACCAGCGGAAATGTCATCAATCGAGTTTTGTTGATGCCAGCAGTGCCAACATATCACCAGAGCCGCGTGCGTGTGTCATGTGAAGACTCCCAGCCCCCCGGACGCGGCGGACCCGGCTCTGCATATAGCCATGGAACTTTCCATGCCATTACCTTCCACCCGCCCGCCCGTCATTACCTTCCACCCGCACGCCCGCCATTACCTTCCACCCGCACGCCCGCCATTACCTTCCACCCGCCCGCCCGCCATTACCTTCCACCCGCACGCCCGCCATTACCTTCCACCCGCCCGCCCGCCATTACCTTCCACCCGCCCGCCCGCCATTACCTTCCACCCGCACGCCCGCCATTACCTTCCACCCGCACGCCCGCCATTACATTCCACTCGCCCGCCCGCCATTACCTTCCACCCGCCCGCCCGCCATTACCTTCCACCCGCCCGCCCGCCATTACCTTCTACCCGCCCGCCCGCCATTACCTTCCACCCGCCCGCCCGCCATTACCTTCCACCCGCACGCCCGCCATTACCTTCCACTCGCCCGCCCGCCATTGCCTTCAACTCGCCCGCCCGCCATTACCTTCCATCCGCACGCCCGCCATTACCTTACACTCGCCCGCCCGCCATTACCTTCCACTCGCCCGCCGTGCCATTACCTTACACTCGCCCGCCCGCCATTACCTTCCACTCGCCCGCCCGCCATTACCTTCCACCCACCCGCCCGCCATTACCTTCCACTCGCCCGCCCGTCATTACTTTCCACCCGCCCGCCCGCCATTACCTTCCACCCGCCCGCCCGCCATTACCTTCCACCCACCCGCCCGCCCGCCATTACCTTCCACCCGCCCGCCCTCGCTCCATATCCCGACGAAAAGAACGCCGGCAAACGCGACCAGCCGACAGTGAGTCGAGTGCATGACCACCGCTGACGTGATATGCGGAAAATGGGGCACAGAGCGAGCGTCCGGCGCCCCTCACGACGAACAACCGGCGCCCCTCACAGCCCCGCAGCGAGCGTCCGGCGTCCCTCACGACGAACAACCGGCGCCCCTCACAGCCCCGCAGCGAGCGTCCGGCGCCCCTCACGACGAACAACCGGCGCCCCTCACAGCCCCGCAGCGAGCGTCCGGCGCCCCTCACGACGAACAACCGGCGCCCCTCACAGCCCCGCAGCGAGCGTCCGGCGCCCCTCACGACGAACAACCGGCGCCCCTCACAGCCCCGCAGCGAGCGTCCGGCGCCCCTCACGACGAACAACCGGCGCCCCTCACAGCCCCGCAGCGAGCGTCCGGCGCCCCTCACGACGAACAACCGGCGCCCCTCACAGCCCCGCAGCGAGCGTCCGGCGCCCCTCACAGCCCCGCAGCGAGCGTCCGGCACCCCTCCCCGTCCCGGTGAAAGCCGGCCGGCCACCTGGACTCGATCTCGGCCCCCGACATGCAGATGGCGGCCCGCGTCAGTGGCAGGTCGTCTCCACGGCAACGGCGGCCGTCCGTCCAGCCCGGGGTCATCTGTCGGTGTCCAGCACGGCAACACACCGCCGGCCACCGGGCCAGGCCGTCCGGCCAGCCCGGGGACGGCCACAGGGCCAGGCCGTCCGGCCAGCCCGGGGTCATCTGTCGGTGTCCAGCACGGCAACACATCGCCGGCCACCGGGCCAGGCCGTCCGTCCAGCCCGGGGTCATCTGTCGGTGTCCAGCACGGCAACACACCGCCGTCCACCGGGCCAGGCCGTCCGTCCAGCCAGTGTCCTAGCATTGGGAAATTTGGGTGGAAAACAACACCCTATGGATTCTATTTTCCCACGCCTTTTCCGAAGTTTTTATGTGAATTTTCCACTCCTTATCTGAAAATTATTGAATACTTGGAACCCTGATACTGATTAATGGATGCAGTGATAGGGACAGACTGTGACGGAAAAGGCAGGTAATAGTTGTCATTGGTAATAACTAGGCAATTCTAGTGAGCGGGTATTTGGGTATTGATAAAGCAGAGTAGGTACATATGCTCTTTTTGTTGACTTTTCCACTCTTCATGCTTTTTTTTGCCAGAATTTTCCACTCCGCACCCCAGCTACAAAACAATCCTAGGCCCCTGCGTCCAGCCCGGGGTCATCTGTCGGTGTCCAGCACGGCAACACATCGCCGGCCGCCGGGCCAGGCCGTCCGTCCAGCCCGGGGCCATCTGTCGGTGTCCAGCACGGCAACACATCGCCGGCCACCGGGCCAGGCCGTCCGGCCAGCCCGGGGACGGCCATCACCCCTGCCGGCGGCCCGGCCAGGACCGTCAGGACCGTGAGCCGTCAGCGGGGCTCCCGAGCGGCCTGGCCTCCCCAGACAGACCCGCCGTACCCGGTACCCGGTACCCGGGACCCGGTCCCGAGGGTCATCAGTGCCACGTACTCACCCGCGGCTTGGCGGCGCTTCCCTCGGAGACGCTGTGGTGCGCAGTGGCGTCCTCCTCGGCTCGCAGGCCCCCGTCGAAGGACACCTGCTTCGGGCCCTCGGACATCGCTCCGTCTGTAAGGCGGCGTACAGGCGGCGGTGTGAGCACATGCAGCAGCACGCGCTACACCGGGGAGTTATGACGGCGGCGGCCGCACCCCTGCCGGCCGGCCGAGCGAGGCCATCGCACACGCCATCACGCGGGCCGCCGACCCGGCCCGGTGACTGACAGAGGGACAGGTAGGGGTGCAGACAGGGGCACAGACAGGACCGGCCTGGGAATACTGCAGACCCGGGCTGCGATGCAGTAAGTCTGCCAAATTGGTTGCACTGTATGTATGTTGAACTAACACCAGGACGCACGCGATGTACAGTTGTGTCGATTGTCTCGCCTCCGCCGGCCACGTGGAAAGCAAATCACGCCAGCCAGCCAGCCAGCCGGTAAATGTGCATTGTGCAATAATGCGTCGAGCTACCAAAATCTACTAGTTTGAGTGCTGACGAAAGCAAGAGCCATGTAGAGCCGTTAAGAAAACATTACGAATTTCCACGCTGCTCAACTGAGCAATAAGTTATGCTAACGAATCATCAAACGCATTCATTAGTACCCCACTCAGTCACCCAGAGACGGCAATGAACCGCCTTATTGGATGCAAAAATAGTATCTAGGTAACAAACGGCGACATTTCCAGTTTCAAAGTGTGGCACCACTCCAGCCACGACCTGGCAGGACGAGTTAAATGGCGCGAATAAAAGGCGGGAAAGCCGCGAATATCAGCTCTCAGAACCGGCAGGTACGACCTGGCAGGACGAGTTCAATGGGAAAGGCGCGAATATCAGCTCTCAGAACCGCAGGTACGACCTGGCAGGACGAGTTAAATGGGAAAGGCGCCAATATCAGCTCTCAGAACCGCAGCCACGACCTGGCAGGACGAGTTCAATGGGAAAGGCGCGAATATCAGCTCTCAGAACCGCAGGTACGACCTGGCAGGACGAGTTAAATGGGAAAGGCGCCAATATCAGCTCTCAGAACCGCAGGTACGACCTGGCAGGACGAGTTCAATGGGAAAGGCGCCAATATCAGCTCTCAGAACCGCAGGTACGACCTGGCAGGACGAGTTAAATGGGAAAGGCGCGAATATCAGCTCTCAGAACCGCAGGTACGACCTGGCAGGACGAGTTAAATGGGAAAGGCGCGAATATCAGCTCTCAGAACCGGCAGCCGCACGCGGTCGGTTCTGCGAAGAGACGTGATCGGTGCCTTCACTCCACCTCGAGGCCACCTTCCTCCTTCTTTTACCGGCGCTCCAACACGCCAAGGGTAAACGGTGGCGTCGTCAAGTCGTCCGTTTCCCGTTAGCTTCTTCATGACTGAACGCTATTTCGAAGTGCACCTTGAGCATACGTGGCGAAATACATTCCATATTCCGCTGAGGACATTGACAGCAATACAGCAATAGTTAACGGAAGGTCTATAACCCAACAACCAACAGTACTGTTGTCATATCGCTCAGAATATCGTTCAGAATTCAAAATGACTCGGTGGGCTCCAAAAGCTGCAGCCTCCAAGGCCCTCTCTTGGCTCTGTCCCTGGCAGAGGCCTTCATTAATTTTCAGCAGCGGTTGAGATCGCCCAGAATCGCCATCCTCGTATGATGCTGACCAATCGATGGTGTCTTCTCGGCCATCAGGATCAGGGGAGGTCGATGACGGTGAGGCGGGCTGCAGCGCGTCCATACACCGCCCGCTTCAGATACAACTGGGCTGCTCTCACAGGAAACTGCTGCCCGTGCAGCGCGTACATACACCGCCCGCTTCAGATATAACTGGGCTGCTCTCACAGGAAACTGCTGCCCGTTGGTCAAAAAAAAACTTTGGAATTCAACATATTGCAGAACAGTGACTCTTTGGACTGTGGTAGCATTTTTTGTATATATTAATGGCGCGATAAAGACAATTTTAACTCCAGACAGTAAATACCAGTCGACAGTTAAACTCGAGACAAGAGTCGAGACAAGTCGATAGTAGTCCCCGGAGGGATTTGTAACTATCAGTTGCCCCATAAGCACACAATTAGCTATTGGGGAAGTATAAATTGCCGACGCATGTTGAAAACGTTTGGCAATTTCACAATATTATGGCTAGGCAGTGGCGTCGCCACAAAATTAAAAATGTGTGTGGGGGGGGGGGGCACCAGGGGTTTCGGGGGCCAGCCAGGGGTCTGGGGGCAGCCTCATATGGCTAATGTTAAAATCCTTTAAATCTGGAGGGGCCGGACTCCGGCCGGAGCGATCCGGGGGGGGGGGGGCAGCCCCAGCCCCCCCCCCCCCCCCCCCCCCGTGGCGACGCCCCTGTGGCTAGGACATACCAAATAGCTATCACACATAGGGACAGATCCATCCAGGGGAGGCCATCAACCGAACGCGACTGAAATCGCGCAATAATTGACACACTTCTTGATTTCCTAGTAGATCCAAACAGCTTATGCCAATGAAAGTGTATTTTATATCAGTTTATAATGCACACGAGCATTTTCCCCCATCCCAATCACACTAGTTTTGGCCTTTGGAGATCCGCC
>JAXIVJ010000893.1:115000-169844 GCA_036785665.1 Chirona hameri
ACCTCCACCGACCAGCTACCCACCGACAGCCGGCCCCAGACAGCAGGACCCCTGACGGGACAGGACAGGCCTCCACCGACCAGCTACCCACCGACAGCTGGCCCCAGACAGCAGGAACCCTGACGGGACAGGACAGGCCTCCACCGACCAGCTACCCACTGACAGCCGGCCCCACAGCAGGAACCCTGACGGGACGGGACAGGCCTCCACCGACCAGCTACCCACCGACAGCCGGCCCCACAGCAGGAACCCTGACGGGACGGGACAGGCCTCCACCGGCCAGCTACCCACCGACAGCGGGCCCCACAGCAGGAACCCTGACGGGACGGGACAGGCCTCCGCCGACCAGCTACCCACCGACAGCCGGCCCCACAGCAGGAACCCTGACGGGACGGGACAGGCCTCCACCGACCAGCTACCCACCGACAGCCGGCCCCACAGCAGGAACCCTGACGGGACGGGACAGGCCTCCACCGACCAGCTACCCACCGACAGCCGGCCCCACAGCAGGAACCCTGACGGGACGGGACAGGCCTCCACCGACCAGCTACCCACCGACAGCCGGCCCAACAGCAGGACCCCTGACGGGACAGGACAGGCCTCCACCGACCAGCTACCCACCGACAGCCGGCCCAACAGCAGGAACCCTGACGGGACGGGACAGGCCTCCACCGACCAGCTACCCATCGACAGCTGGCCCCAGACAGCAGGAACCCTGACGGGACAGGACAGGCCTCCACCGGCCAGCTACCCACCGACAGCCAGCCCCAGACAGCAGGACCCCTGACGGGACAGCACAGGCCTCCATCGACCAGCTACCCACCGACAGCCGGCCCAACAGCAGGACCCCTGACGGGACAGGACAGGCATATGCATGTATGCATGTATGCATGTATGCATGTATGCATGTATGCATGTATGCAAGTATGCAAGTATGCATGTATGCATGTATGCATGTATGCATGTATGCATGTATGCATGTATGCATGTATGCATGTATGCATGTATGCATGTATGCATGTATGCATGTATGCATGTATGCATGTATGCATGTATGCATGTATGCATGTATGCATGTATGCATGTATGCATGTATGCATGCATGCATGTATGCATGTATGCATGTATGCATGTATGCATGTATGCATGTATGCATGTATGCATGTATGCATGTATGCATGTATGCATGTATGCATGTATGCATGTATGCATGTATGCATGTATGCATGTATGCATGTATGCATGTATGCATGTATGCATGTATGCATGTATGCATTTATGCATGTATGCATGTATGCAAGTATGCATGTATGCATGTATGCATGTATGCATGTATGCATGTATGCATGTATGCATGTATGCATGTATGCATGTATGCATGTATGCATGTATGCATGTATGCATGTATGCATGTATGCATGTATGCATGTATGCATGTATGCATGTATGCATGTATGCATGTATGCATGTATGCATGTATGCATGTATGCATGTATGCATGTATGCATGTATGCATGTATGCATGTATGCATGTATGCATGTATGCATGTATGCATGTATGCATGTATGCATGTATGCATGTATGCATGTATGCATGTATGCATGTATGCATGTATGCATGTATGCATGTATGCATGTATGCATGTATACATGTATGCATGTATGCATGTATGAATGTATGCATGTATGCATGTATGCATGTATGCATGTATGCATGTATGCATGTCTGCATGTATGCATGTATGCATGTATGCATGTATGCATGTATGCATGTATGCATGTATGCATGTATGCATGTATGCATGTATGCATGTATGCATGTATGCATGTATGCATGTATGCATGTATGCATGTATGCATGTATGCATGTATGCATGTACAGTGTCAGAAAAGTGTCCCGTTTCTCCATTTTTCTGAACTTGGAAGTTGTGTTCCGTGAAAACTTTGACTGTAAGGAATGATTGTTTTTAGTCTGCGGGTGCACATGGCTGACGAGCATAAAAAATAGACTCTGAGACTTGACTTTCCGAACAATGGCCGGAACGCGACAGTGATGCGACACAAATTGTCAGGCGGAACCTCCAAATTCCCAACATTCGAAATTTCTGCAGTGATTTAGGGAAGGAAACTGGTACTTTTTCCACAATTAAACCGAAAACTTGTTAACACCTCCCAAAAAGTGTGTGCGTATTCAGGTTACAACCCGGCCACCGATACCATCGTCATCGGGGCCATGGTTAACCCTGGGACACTAAAAACACGTTATGCACAAGACGGCAGTATTTTAAACTGAGACTTGAGCCCAGTTTCCCATATACGCATACGCAACGATACAAGGTACTTTTTTAACATACGACCCGGGAGGCTCGGTCCCCGACTGACGCCAAGACCATATCTGTACAGGAAATACGGCTGACGATTCATCAACTTTCCACATAATAATATATGCACATATTGGCATATACTAAAATAGGTTGCGTAGAAACGCGTATAAAAAATGCGCAAAAAAATACTGGTATACGCATTACAAAATTTGCTCCGTATGCACTGGCGAAAAAATGTGTTCCGCGAACTTAGATCGTAGAACCACTTTCCTGACACTGTGCATGTATGCATGTATGCATGTGTGCATGTATGCATGTATGCATGTATGCATGTATGCATGTATGCATGTATGCATGTATGCATGTATGCATGTATGCATGTATGCATGTATGCATGTATGCATGTATGCAAGTATACATGTATACATGTATGCATGTATGCATGTATGCATGTATGCATGTATGCATGTATGCATGTATGCATGTATGCATGTATGCATGTATGCATGTATGCATGTATGCATGCATGTATGCATGTATGCATGTATGCATGTATGCATGTATGCACGTATGCATGTATGCATATATGCATGTATGCATGTATGCATGTATGCATGTATTTTTTTTTTATAAATGTAGTCCGAATGTTTTTGAATGGATGGATTTCCGAGGTCAGGATCCACGCTAAGCATAGCGCAGGTTGCGCAGGTTGCGCAGGTCCTGACCCCACCACCCGATCGCGCAATTCCTGGCGTCCGGCAGAATTTAGAGACGAAAGTTTTACGTGCCCGACATACCTGGACACGGTCCGCCCCGCTCACTGACGTCACCTGACCTTGAGTGCGACCGCTGCCACCGGCCGCAGGCCATCCCAGACAGGAACAAATAGCGAGCGCCGAAGCAACTCGAACCCGGGCTGCCACTACTGGGAAAGATCAGAAGTTCAGCGCTCTCCCACTGAGCTACAGGGGCGGACAAATGTATGCATGTATGCAAGTATGCATGTATGCATGTATGCATGTATGCATGTATGCATGTATGCATGTATGCATGTATGCATGTATGCATGTATGCATGTATGCATGTATGCATGTATGCATGTATGCATGTATGCATGTATGCATGTATGCATGTATGCATGTATGCATGTATGCATGTATGCATGTATGCATGTATGCATGTATGCATGTATGCATGTATGCATGTATGCATGTATGCATGTATGCATGTATGCATGTATGCATGTATGCATGTATGCATGTATGCATGTATGCACGTATGCACGTATGCATGTATGCATGTATGCATGTATGCATGTATGCATGCATGCATGTATGTATGTATGCATGTATGCATGTATGCATGCATGCATACATGGATCAGCTCCGTACAGGACTGCCCAGCCAGACGCCGCACTACACGGCGCCGCCCTGTCAGTGTGGATGGAGCAGATCAGTACAGAACTGTCCAGCCAGACGCCGCACTACACGGCGCCGCCCTGTCAGTGTGGATGAAGCAGCTCAGTACAGAACTGTCCAGCCAGACGCCGCACTACACGGCGCCGCCCTGTCAGTGTGGATGGCAGGACTGTCCAGCCAGACGCCGCACTACACGGCGCCGCCCTGTCAGTGTGGATGGCAGGACTGTCCAGCCAGACGCCGCACTACACGGCGCCGCCCTGTCAGTGTGGATGGAGCAGCTCAGTACAGGACTGTCCAGCCAGACGCCGCACTACACGGCGCCGCCCTGTCAGTGTGGATGGCAGGACTGTCCAGCCAGACGCCGCACTACACGGCGCCGCCCTGTCAGTGTGGATGGATCAGCTCCGTACAGGACTGCCCAGCCAGACGCCGCACTGCACGGCGCCACCCTGTCAGTGTGGATGGAGCAGCTCAGTACAGAACTGTCCAGCCAGACGCCGCACTACACGGCGCCGCCCTGTCAGTGTGGATGAAGCAGCTCAGTACAGAACTGTCCAGCCAGACGCCGCACTACACGGCGCCGCCCTGTCAGTGTGGATGGCAGGACTGTCCAGCCAGACGCCGCACTACACGGCGCCGCCCTGTCAGTGTGGATGGCAGGACTGTCCAGCCAGACGCCGCACTACACGGCGCCGCCCTGTCAGTGTGGATGGAGCAGCTCAGTACAGGACTGTCCAGCCAGACGCCGCACTACACGGCGCCGCCCTGTCAGTGTGGATGGAGCAGCTCCGTACAGAACTGTCCAGCCAGACGCCGCACTACACGGCGCCACCCTGTCAGTGTGGATGGAGCAGCTCAGTACAGAACTGTCCAGCCAGACGCCGCACTACACGGCGCCGCCCTGTCAGTGTGGATGGAGCAGCTCAGTACAGGACTGCCCAGCCAGACGCCGCACTACACGGCGCCACCCTGTCAGTGTGGATGGAGCAGCTCAGTACAGGACTGCCCAGCCAGACGCCGCACTACACGGCGCCACCCTGTCAGTGTGGATGGAGCAGCTCAGTACAGGACTGTCCAGCCAGACGCCGCACTACACGGCGCCACCCTGTCAGTGTGGATGGCAGGACTGTCCAGCCAGACGCCGCACTACACGGCGCCGCCCTGCCAGTGTGGATGAAGCAGCTCAGTACAGAACTGTCCAGCCAGACGCCGCACTACACGGCGCCGCCCTGTCAGTGTGGATGGCAGGACTGTCCAGCCAGACGCCGCACTACACGGCGCTACCCTGTCAGTGTGGATGGCAGGACTGTCCAGCCAGACGCCGCACTACACGGCGCCACCCTGTCAGTGTGGATGGCAGAACTGTCCAGCCAGACGCCGCACTACACGGCGCCGCCCTGCCAGTGTGGATGGCAGGACTGTCCAGCCAGACGTCGCACTGCACGGCGCCACCCTGTCAGTGTGGATGGCAGGACTGTCCAGCCAGACGCCGCACTACACGGCGCCGCCCTGTCAGTGTGGATGGCAGGACTGTCCAGCCAGACGCCGCACTACACGGCGCCGCCCTGTCAGTGTGGATGGAGCAGCTCCGTACAGGACTGTCCAGCCAGACGCCGCACTACACGGCGCCGCCCTGTCAGTGTGGATGGCAGGACTGTCCAGCCAGACGCCGCACTACACGGCGCCACCCTGTCAGTGTGGATGGAGCAGCTCAGTACAGGACTGTCCAGCCAGACGCCGCACTACACGGCGCCGCCCTGTCAGTGTGGATGGAGCAGCTCCGTACAGGACTGTCCAGCCAGACGCCGCACTACACGGCGCCACCCTGTCAGTGTGGATGGAGCAGCTCAGTACAGGACTGTCCAGCCAGACGCCGCACTACACGGCGCCGCCCTGTCAGTGTGGATGGCAGGACTGTCCAGCCAGACGCCGCACTACACGGCGCCGCCCTGTCAGTGTGGATGGCAGGACTGTCCAGCCAGACGCCGCACTACACGGCGCCGCCCTGTCGGTGTGGATGGAGCAGCTCAGTACAGGACTGTCCAGCCAGACGCCGCACTACACGGCGCCGCCCTGTCAGTGTGGATGGCAGGACTGTCCAGCCAGACGCCGCACTACACGGCGCCGCCCTGTCAGTGTGGATGGCAGGACTGTCCAGCCAGACGCCGCACTACACGGCGCCGCCCTGTCAGTGTGGATGGCAGGACTGTCCAGCCAGACGCCGCACTACACGGCGCCGCCCTGTCAGTGTGGATGGCAGGACTGTCCAGCCAGACGCCGCACTACACGGCGCCACCCTGTCAGTGTGGATGGAGCAGCTCAGTACAGGACTGTCCAGCCAGACGCCGCACTACACGGCGCCGCCCTGTCAGTGTGGATGGAGCAGCTCAGTACAGGACTGTCCAGCCAGACGCCGCACTGCACGGCGCCACCCTGTCAGTGTGGATGGAGCAGCTCAGTACAGGACTGTCCAGCCAGACGCCGCACTACACGGCGCCGCCCTGTCAGTGTGGATGGCAGGACTGTCCAGCCAGACGCCGCACTACACGGCGCCGCCCTGTCAGTGTGGATGGCAGGACTGTCCAGCCAGACGCCGCACTACACGGCGCCGCCCTGTCAGTGTGGATGGCAGGACTGTCCAGCCAGACGCCGCACTACACGGCGCCGCCCTGTCAGTGTGGATGGCAGGACTGTCCAGCCAGACGCCACACTACACGGCGCCGCCCTGTCAGTGTGGATGGAGCAGCTCAGTACAGGACTGTCCAGCCAGACGCCGCACTACACGGCGCCGCCCTGTCAGTGTGGATGGCAGGACTGTCCAGCCAGACGCCGCACTACACGGCGCCGCCCTGTCAGTGTGGATGGCAGGACTGTCCAGCCAGACGCCGCACTACACGGCGCCACCCTGTCAGTGTGGATGGAGCAGCTCAGTACAGGACTGTCCAGCCAGACGCCGCACTACACGGCGCCGCCCTGTCAGTGTGGATGGAGCAGCTCAGTACAGGACTGTCCAGCCAGACGCCGCACTACACGGCGCCGCCCTGTCAATGTGGATGGAGCAGCTCCGTACAGGACTGTCCAGCCAGACGCCGCACTACACGGCGCCACCCTGTCAGTGTGGATGAAGCAGCTCCGTACAGGACTGTCCAGTCAGACGCCGCACTACACGGCGCCGCCCTGTCAGTGTGGATGAAGCAGCTCAGTACAGGACTGTCCAGCCAGACGCCGCACTACACGGCGCCACCCTGGCAGTGTGGATGGCAGGACTGTCGAGCCAGACGCCGCACTACACGGCGCCGCCCTGTCAGTGTGGATGGAGCAGCTCAGTACAGGACTGTCCAGCCAGACGCCGCACTACACGGCGCCGCCCTGTCAGTGTGGATGGAGCAGCTCAGTACAGGACTGTCCAGCCAGACGCCGCACTACACGGCGCCGCCCTGTCAGTGTGGATGGAGCAGCTCAGTACAGGACTGTCCAGCCAGACGCCGCACTACACGGCGCCACCCTGTCAGTGTGGATGGCAGGACTGTCCAGCCAGACGCCGCACTACACGGCGCCACCCTGTCAGTGTGGATGGAGCAGCTCAGTACAGGACTGTCCAGCCAGACGCCGCACTACACGGCGCCACCCTGTCCGTGTGGATGGCAGGACTGTCCAGACAGACGCCGCACTACACGGCGCCACCCTGTCAGTGTGGATGGCAGGACTGTCCAGCCAGACGCCGCACTACACGGCGCCGCCCTGTCAGTGTGGATGGCAGGACTGTCCAGCCAGACGCCGCACTACACGGCGCCACCCTGTCAGTGTGGATGGAGCAGCTCAGTACAGGACTGTCCAGCCAGACGCCGCACTACACGGCGCCGCCCTGTCAGTGTGGATGAAGCAGCTCAGTACAGGACTGTCCAGCCAGACGCCGCACTACACGGCGCCACCCTGTCAGTGTGGATGGAGCAGCTCCGTACAGGACTATCCAGCCAGACGCCGCACTACACGGCGCCGCCCTGTCCGTGTGGATGGAGCAGCTCAGTACAGGACTGTCCAGCCAGACGCCGCACTACACGGCGCCACCCTGTCAGTGTGGATGGAGCAGCTCCGTACAGGACTGTCCAGCCAGACGCCGCACTACACGGCGCCGCCCTGTCAGTGTGGATGAAGCAGCTCAGTACAGGACTGTCCAGCCAGACGCCGCACTACACGGCGCCACCCTGTCAGTGTGGATGGAGCAGCTCCGTACAGGACTGCCCAGCCAGACGCCGCACTACACGGCGCCGCCCTGTCAGTGTGGATGGAGCAGCTCAGTACAGGACTGTCCAGCCAGACGCCGCACTACACGGCGCCGCCCTGTCAGTGTGGATGGAGCAGCTCCGTACAGGACTGTCCAGCCAGACGCCGCACTACACGGCGCCGCCCTGTCAGTGTGGATGGAGCAGCTCAGTACAGGACTGTCCAGCCAGACGCCGCACTACACGGCGCCGCCCTGTCAGTGTGGATGGCAGGACTGTCCAGCCAGACGCCGCACTACACGGCGCCGCCCTGTCAGTGTGGATGGAGCAGCTCCGTACAGGACTGTCCAGCCAGACGCCGCACTACACGGCGCCACCCTGTCAGTGTGGATGGAGCAGCTCAGTACAGAACTGTCCAGCCAGACGCCGCACTACACGGCGCCGCCCTGTCAGTGTGGATGGAGCAGCTCCGTACAGGACTGTCCAGCCAGACGCCGCACTACACGGCGCCACCCTGTCAGTGTGGATGGCAGGACTGTCCAGCCAGACGCCGCACTACACGGCGCCGCCCTGTCAGTGTGGATGGAGCAGCTCCGTACAGAACTGTCCCGCCAGACGCCGCACTACACGGCGCCGCCCTGTCAGTGTGGATGGAGCAGCTCCGTACAGAACTGTCCCGCCAGACGCCGCACTACACGGCGCCGCCCTGTCAGTGTGGATGGCAGGACTGTCCAGCCAGACGCCGCACTACACGGCGCCACCCTGTCAGTGTGGATGGAGCAGCTCAGTACAGAACTGTCCAGCCAGACGCCGCACTACACGGCGCCGCCCTGTCAGTGTGGATGGCAGGACTGTCCAGCCAGACGCCGCACTACACGGCGCCGCCCTGTCAGTGTGGATGGAGCAGCTCCGTACAGGACTGTCCAGCCAGACGCCGCACTGCACGGCGCCACCCTGTCAGTGTGGATGGAGCAGCTCAGTACAGAACTGTCCAGCCAGACGCCGTACTACACGGCGCCGCCCTGTCAGTGTGGATGGCAGGACTGTCCAGCCAGACGCCGCACTACACGGCGCCGCCCTGTCAGTGTGGATGGCAGGACTGTCCAGCCAGACGCCGCACTACACGGCGCCGCCCTGTCAGTGTGGATGAAGCAGCTCAGTACAGAACTGTCCAGCCAGACGCCGTACTACACGGCGCCGCCCTGTCAGTGTGGATGGCAGGACTGTCCAGCCAGACGCCGCACTACACGGCGCCGCCCTGTCAGTGTGGATGGCAGGACTGTCCAGCCAGACGCCGCACTACACGGCGCCGCCCTGTCAGTGTGGATGGAGCAGCTCAGTACAGAACTGTCCAGCCAGACGCCGCACTACACGGCGCCGCCCTGTCAGTGTGGATGGAGCAGCTCAGTACAGAACTGTCCAGCCAGACGCCGCACTACACGGCGCCGCCCTGTCAGTGTGGATGGAGCAGCTCAGTACATAACTGTCCAGCCAGACGCCGCACTACACGGCGCCGCCCTGTCAGTGTGGATGGCAGGACTGTCCAGCCAGACGCCGCACTACACGGCGCCACCCTGTCAGTGTGGATGGAGCAGCTCAGTACAGGACTGTCCAGCCAGACGCCGCACTACACGGCGCCGCCCTGTCAGTGTGGATGGCAGGACTGTCCAGCCAGACACCGCACTACACGGCGCCGCCCTGTCAGTGTGGATGGCAGGACTGTCCAGCCAGACGCCGCACTACACGGCGCCACCCTGTCAGTGTGGATGGAGCAGCTCAGTACAGGACTGTCCAGCCAGACGCCGCACTACACGGCGCCGCCCTGTCAGTGTGGATGAAGCAGCTCCGTACAGGACTGTCCAGTCAGACGCCGCACTACACGGCGCCACCCTGTCAGTGTGGATGGAGCAGCTCGGTACAGGACTGTCCAGCCAGACGCCGCACTACACGGCGCCGCCCTGTCAGTGTGGATGGAGCAGCTCCGTACAGGACTGTCCAGCCAGACGCCGCACTACACGGCGCCGCCCTGTCAGTGTGGATGGAGCAGCTCCGTACAGGACTGTCCAGCCAGACGCCGCACTACACGGCGCCGCCCTGTCAGTGTGGATGGCAGGACTGTCCAGCCAGACGCCGCACTACACGGCGCCGCCCTGTCAGTGTGGATGGCAGGACTGTCCAGCCAGACGCCGCACTACACGGCGCCGCCCTGTCAGTGTGGATGAAGCAGCTCAGTACAGGACTGTCCAGCCAGACGCCGCACTACACGGCGCCACCCTGTCAGTGTGGATGGAGCAGCTCAGTACAGGACTGTCCAGCCAGACGCCGCACTACACGGCGCCGCCCTGTCAGTGTGGATGAAGCAGCTCAGTACAGAACTGTCCAGCCAGACGCCGCACTACACGGCGCCGCCCTGTCAGTGTGGATGAAGCAGCTCAGTACAGAACTGTCCAGCCAGACGCCGCACTACACGGCGCCGCCCTGTCAGTGTGGATGGAGCAGCTCCGTACAGGACTGTCCAGCCAGACGCCGCACTACACGGCGCCGCCCTGTCAGTGTGGATGGCAGGACTGTCCAGCCAGACGCCGCACTACACGGCGCCGCCCTGTCAGTGTGGATGGAGCAGCTCAGTACAGGACTGTCCAGCCAGACGCCGCACTACACGGCGCCGCCCTGTCAGTGTGGATGGCAGGACTGTCCAGCCAGACGCCGCACTACACGGCGCCGCCCTGTCAGTGTGGATGAAGCAGCTCAGTACAGAACTGTCCAGTCAGACGCCGCACTACACGGCGCCACCCTGTCAGTGTGGATGGAGCAGCTCAGTACAGGACTGTCCAGCCAGACGCCGCACTGCACGGCGCCACCCTGTCAGTGTGGATGGCAGGACTGTCCAGCCAGACGCCGCACTACACGGCGCCGCCCTGTCGGTGTGGATGGAGCAGCTCAGTACAGGACTGTCCAGCCAGACGCCGCACTACACGGCGCCGCCCTGCCAGTGTGGATGGAGCAGCTCAGTACAGGACTGTCCAGCCAGACGCCGCACTACACGGCGCCGCCCTGTCAGTGTGGATGGAGCAGCTCAGTACAGGACTGTCCAGCCAGACGCCGCACTACACGGCGCCACCCTGTCAGTGTGGATGGCAGGACTGTCCAGCCAGACGCCGCACTACACGGCGCCACCCTGTCAGTGTGGATGGAGCAGCTCAGTACAGGACTGTCCAGCCAGACGCCGCACTACACGGCGCCACCCTGTCCGTGTGGATGGCAGGACTGTCCAGACAGACGCCGCACTACACGGCGCCACCCTGTCAGTGTGGATGGCAGGACTGTCCAGCCAGACGCCGCACTACACGGCGCCGCCCTGTCAGTGTGGATGGCAGGACTGTCCAGCCAGACGCCGCACTACACGGCGCCACCCTGTCAGTGTGGATGGAGCAGCTCAGTACAGGACTGTCCAGCCAGACGCCGCACTACACGGCGCCGCCCTGTCAGTGTGGATGAAGCAGCTCAGTACAGGACTGTCCAGCCAGACGCCGCACTACACGGCGCCACCCTGTCAGTGTGGATGGAGCAGCTCCGTACAGGACTATCCAGCCAGACGCCGCACTACACGGCGCCGCCCTGTCCGTGTGGATGGAGCAGCTCAGTACAGGACTGTCCAGCCAGACGCCGCACTACACGGCGCCACCCTGTCAGTGTGGATGGAGCAGCTCCGTACAGGACTGTCCAGCCAGACGCCGCACTACACGGCGCCGCCCTGTCAGTGTGGATGAAGCAGCTCAGTACAGGACTGTCCAGCCAGACGCCGCACTACACGGCGCCACCCTGTCAGTGTGGATGGAGCAGCTCCGTACAGGACTGTCCAGCCAGACGCCGCACTGCACGGCGCCGCCCTGTCAGTGTGGATGGAGCAGCTCCGTACAGGACTGTCCAGCCAGACGCCGCACTACACGGCGCCGCCCTGTCAGTGTGGATGGAGCAGCTCAGTACAGGACTGTCCAGCCAGACGCCGCACTACACGGCGCCGCCCTGTCAGTGTGGATGGCAGGACTGTCCAGCCAGACGCCGCACTACACGGCGCCGCCCTGTCAGTGTGGATGGAGCAGCTCCGTACAGGACTGTCCAGCCAGACGCCGCACTACACGGCGCCACCCTGTCAGTGTGGATGGAGCAGCTCAGTACAGAACTGTCCAGCCAGACGCCGCACTACACGGCGCCGCCCTGTCAGTGTGGATGGAGCAGCTCCGTACAGGACTGTCCAGCCAGACGCCGCACTACACGGCGCCACCCTGTCAGTGTGGATGGCAGGACTGTCCAGCCAGACGCCGCACTACACGGCGCCGCCCTGTCAGTGTGGATGGAGCAGCTCCGTACAGAACTGTCCCGCCAGACGCCGCACTACACGGCGCCGCCCTGTCAGTGTGGATGGCAGGACTGTCCAGCCAGACGCCGCACTACACGGCGCCACCCTGTCAGTGTGGATGGAGCAGCTCAGTACAGAACTGTCCAGCCAGACGCCGCACTACACGGCGCCGCCCTGTCAGTGTGGATGGCAGGACTGTCCAGCCAGACGCCGCACTACACGGCGCCGCCCTGTCAGTGTGGATGGAGCAGCTCCGTACAGGACTGTCCAGCCAGACGCCGCACTGCACGGCGCCACCCTGTCAGTGTGGATGGAGCAGCTCAGTACAGAACTGTCCAGCCAGACGCCGCACTACACGGCGCCGCCCTGTCAGTGTGGATGGCAGGACTGTCCAGCCAGACGCCGCACTACACGGCGCCGCCCTGTCAGTGTGGATGAAGCAGCTCAGTACAGAACTGTCCAGCCAGACGCCGTACTACACGGCGCCGCCCTGTCAGTGTGGATGGCAGGACTGTCCAGCCAGACGCCGCACTACACGGCGCCGCCCTGTCAGTGTGGATGGCAGGACTGTCCAGCCAGACGCCGCACTACACGGCGCCGCCCTGTCAGTGTGGATGGAGCAGCTCAGTACAGAACTGTCCAGCCAGACGCCGCACTACACGGCGCCGCCCTGTCAGTGTGGATGGAGCAGCTCAGTACAGAACTGTCCAGCCAGACGCCGCACTACACGGCGCCGCCCTGTCAGTGTGGATGGAGCAGCTCAGTACATAACTGTCCAGCCAGACGCCGCACTACACGGCGCCGCCCTGTCAGTGTGGATGGCAGGACTGTCCAGCCAGACGCCGCACTACACGGCGCCACCCTGTCAGTGTGGATGGAGCAGCTCAGTACAGGACTGTCCAGCCAGACGCCGCACTACACGGCGCCGCCCTGTCAGTGTGGATGGCAGGACTGTCCAGCCAGACACCGCACTACACGGCGCCGCCCTGTCAGTGTGGATGGCAGGACTGTCCAGCCAGACGCCGCACTACACGGCGCCACCCTGTCAGTGTGGATGGAGCAGCTCAGTACAGGACTGTCCAGCCAGACGCCGCACTACACGGCACCGCCCTGTCAGTGTGGATGAAGCAGCTCCGTACAGGACTGTCCAGTCAGACGCCGCACTACACGGCGCCACCCTGTCAGTGTGGATGGAGCAGCTCGGTACAGGACTGTCCAGCCAGACGCCGCACTACACGGCGCCGCCCTGTCAGTGTGGATGGAGCAGCTCCGTACAGGACTGTCCAGCCAGACGCCGCACTACACGGCGCCGCCCTGTCAGTGTGGATGGAGCAGCTCCGTACAGGACTGTCCAGCCAGACGCCGCACTACACGGCGCCGCCCTGTCAGTGTGGATGGCAGGACTGTCCAGCCAGACGCCGCACTACACGGCGCCGCCCTGTCAGTGTGGATGGCAGGACTGTCCAGCCAGACGCCGCACTACACGGCGCCGCCCTGTCAGTGTGGATGAAGCAGCTCAGTACAGGACTGTCCAGCCAGACGCCGCACTACACGGCGCCACCCTGTCAGTGTGGATGGAGCAGCTCAGTACAGGACTGTCCAGCCAGACGCCGCACTACACGGCGCCGCCCTGTCAGTGTGGATGAAGCAGCTCAGTACAGAACTGTCCAGCCAGACGCCGCACTACACGGCGCCGCCCTGTCAGTGTGGATGAAGCAGCTCAGTACAGAACTGTCCAGCCAGACGCCGCACTACACGGCGCCGCCCTGTCAGTGTGGATGGAGCAGCTCCGTACAGGACTGTCCAGCCAGACGCCGCACTACACGGCGCCGCCCTGTCAGTGTGGATGGCAGGACTGTCCAGCCAGACGCCGCACTACACGGCGCCGCCCTGTCAGTGTGGATGGAGCAGCTCAGTACAGGACTGTCCAGCCAGACGCCGCACTACACGGCGCCGCCCTGTCAGTGTGGATGGCAGGACTGTCCAGCCAGACGCCGCACTACACGGCGCCGCCCTGTCAGTGTGGATGAAGCAGCTCAGTACAGAACTGTCCAGTCAGACGCCGCACTACACGGCGCCACCCTGTCAGTGTGGATGGAGCAGCTCAGTACAGGACTGTCCAGCCAGACGCCGCACTGCACGGCGCCACCCTGTCAGTGTGGATGGAGCAGCTCCGTACAGAACTGTCCAGCCAGACGCCGCACTACACGGCGCCACCCTGTCAGTGTGGATGGAGCAGCTCAGTACAGGACTGCCCAGCCAGACGCCGCACTACACGGCGCCGCCCTGTCAGTGTGGATGAAGCAGCTCAGTACAGGACTGTCCAGCCAGACGCCGCACTACACGGCGCCACCCTGTCAGTGTGGATGGCAGGACTGTCCAGCCAGACGCCGCACTACACGGCGCCGCCCTGTCAGTGTGGATGAAGCAGCTCAGTACAGGACTGTACAGCCAGACGCCGCACTACACGGCGCCACCCTGGCAGTGTGGATGGCAGGACTGTCCAGCCAGACGCCGCACTACACGGCGCCGCCCTGTCAGTGTGGATGGCAGGACTGTCCAGCCAGACGCCGCACTACACGGCGCCGCCCTGTCAGTGTGGATGAAGCAGCTCCGTACAGGACTGTCCAGCCAGACGCCGCACTACACGGCGCCGCCCTGTCAGTGTGGATGGAGCAGCTCAGTACAGGACTGTCCAGCCAGACGTCGCACTACACGGCGCCACCCTGTCAGTGTGGATGGCAGGACTGTCCAGCCAGACGCCGCACTACACGGCGCCGCCCTGTCAGTGTGGATGGAGCAGCTCCGTACAGGACTGTCCAGCCAGACGCCGCACTACACGGCGCCACCCTGTCAGTGTGGATGGAGCAGCTCAGTACAGAACTGTCCAGCCAGACGCCGCACTACACGGCGCCGCCCTGTCAGTGTGGATGGAGCAGCTCCGTACAGGACTGTCCAGCCAGACGCCGCACTACACGGCGCCACCCTGTCAGTGTGGATGGCAGGACTGTCCAGCCAGACGCCGCACTACACGGCGCCGCCCTGTCAGTGTGGATGGAGCAGCTCCGTACAGAACTGTCCCGCCAGACGCCGCACTACACGGCGCCGCCCTGTCAGTGTGGATGGAGCAGCTCCGTACAGAACTGTCCCGCCAGACGCCGCACTACACGGCGCCGCCCTGTCAGTGTGGATGGCAGGACTGTCCAGCCAGACGCCGCACTACACGGCGCCACCCTGTCAGTGTGGATGGAGCAGCTCAATACAGAACTGTCCAGCCAGACGCCGCACTACACGGCGCCGCCCTGTCAGTGTGGATGGCAGGACTGTCCAGCCAGACGCCGCACTACACGGCGCCGCCCTGTCAGTGTGGATGGAGCAGCTCCGTACAGGACTGTCCAGCCAGACGCCGCACTGCACGGCGCCACCCTGTCAGTGTGGATGGAGCAGCTCAGTACAGAACTGTCCAGCCAGACGCCGCACTACACGGCGCCGCCCTGTCAGTGTGGATGGCAGGACTGTCCAGCCAGACGCCGCACTACACGGCGCCGCCCTGTCAGTGTGGATGAAGCAGCTCAGTACAGAACTGTCCAGCCAGACGCCGCACTACACGGCGCCGCCCTGTCAGAGTGGATGGCAGGACTGTCCAGCCAGACGCCGCACTACACGGCGCCGCCCTGTCAGTGTGGATGGCAGGACTGTCCAGCCAGACGCCGCACTACACGGCGCCGCCCTGTCAGTGTGGATGGCAGGACTGTCCAGCCAGACGCCGCACTACACGGCGCCGCCCTGTCAGTGTGGATGGAGCAGCTCAGTACAGAACTGTCCAGCCAGACGCCGCACTACACGGCGCCGCCCTGTCAGTGTGGATGGAGCAGCTCAGTACAGAACTGTCCAGCCAGACGCCGCACTACACGGCGCCGCCCTGTCAGTGTGGATGGAGCAGCTCAGTACAGAACTGTCCAGCCAGACGCCGCACTACACGGCGCCGCCCTGTCAGTGTGGATGAAGCAGCTCCGTACAGAACTGTCCAGCCAGACCCCGCACTACACGGCGCCGCCCTGTCAGTGTGGATGGCAGGACTGTCCAGCCAGACGCCGCACTACACGGCGTCACCCTGTCAGTGTGGATGGAGCAGCTCAGTACAGGACTGTCCAGCCAGACGCCGCACTACACGGCGCCACCCTGTCAGTGTGGATGGAGCAGCTCAGTACAGGACTGTCCAGCCAGACGCCGCACTACACGGCGCCGCCCTGTCAGTGTGGATGAAGCAGCTCCGTACAGGACTGTCCAGTCAGACGCCGCACTACACGGCGCCACCCTGTCAGTGTGGATGGAGCAGCTCAGTACAGGACTGTCCAGCCAGACGCCGCACTACACGGCGCCGCCCTGTCAGTGTGGATGGAGCAGCTCCGTACAGGACTGTCCAGCCAGACGCCGCACTACACGGCGCCGCCCTGTCAGTGTGGATGGAGCAGCTCCGTACAGGACTGTCCAGCCAGACGCCGCACTACACGGCGCCGCCCTGTCAGTGTGGATGGCAGGACTGTCCAGCCAGACGCCGCACTACACGGCGCCGCCCTGTCAGTGTGGATGGCAGGACTGTCCAGCCAGACGCCGCACTACACGGCGCCGCCCTGTCAGTGTGGATGAAGCAGCTCAGTACAGGACTGTCCAGCCAGACGCCGCACTACACGGCGCCACCCTGTCAGTGTGGATGGAGCAGCTCAGTACAGGACTGTCCAGCCAGACGCCGCACTACACGGCGCCGCCCTGTCAGTGTGGATGAAGCAGCTCAGTACAGAACTGTCCAGCCAGACGCCGCACTACACGGCGCCGCCCTGTCAGTGTGGATGAAGCAGCTCAGTACAGAACTGTCCAGCCAGACGCCGCACTACACGGCGCCGCCCTGTCAGTGTGGATGGAGCAGCTCCGTACAGGACTGTCCAGCCAGACGCCGCACTACACGGCGCCGCCCTGTCAGTGTGGATGGCAGGACTGTCCAGCCAGACGCCGCACTACACGGCGCCGCCCTGTCAGTGAGTATGGAGCAGCTCAGTACAGGACTGTCCAGCCAGACGCCGCACTACACGGCGCCGCCCTGTCAGTGTGGATGGCAGGACTGTCCAGCCAGACGCCGCACTACAGGGCGCCGCCCTGTCAGTGTGGATGAAGCAGCTCAGTACAGAACTGTCCAGTCAGACGCCGCACTACACGGCGCCACCCTGTCAGTGTGGATGGAGCAGCTCAGTACAGGACTGTCCAGCCAGACGCCGCACTGCACGGCGCCACCCTGTCAGTGTGGATGGAGCAGCTCCGTACAGAACTGTCCAGCCAGACGCCGCACTACACGGCGCCACCCTGTCAGTGTGGATGGAGCAGCTCAGTACAGGACTGCCCAGCCAGACGCCGCACTACACGGCGCCGCCCTGTCAGTGTGGATGAAGCAGCTCAGTACAGGACTGTCCAGCCAGACGCCGCACTACACGGCGCCACCCTGTCAGTGTGGATGGCAGGACTGTCCAGCCAGACGCCGCACTACACGGCGCCGCCCTGTCAGTGTGGATGAAGCAGCTCAGTACAGGACTGTCCAGCCAGACGCCGCACTACACGGCGCCACCCTGTCAGTGTGGATGGCAGGACTGTCCAGCCAGACGCCGCACTACACGGCGCCGCCCTGTCAGTGTGGATGGCAGGACTGTCCAGCCAGACGCCGCACTACACGGCGCCGCCCTGTCAGTGTGGATGAAGCAGCTCCGTACAGGACTGTCCAGCCAGACGCCGCACTACACGGCGCCGCCCTGTCAGTGTGGATGGAGCAGCTCAGTACAGGACTGTCCAGCCAGACGCCGCACTACACGGCGCCACCCTGTCAGTGTGGATGGCAGGACTGTCCAGCCAGACGCCGCACTACACGGCGCCGCCCTGTCAGTGTGGATGGCAGGACTGTCCAGCCAGACGCCGCACTACACGGCGCCGCCTTGTCAGTGTGGATGGAGCAGCTCCGTACAGGACTGTCCAGTCAGACGCCGCACTACACGGCGCCGCCCTGTCAGTGTGGATGGCAGGACTGTCCAGCCAGACGCCGCACTACACGGCGCCGCCCTGTCAGTGTGGATGGAGCAGCTCAGTACAGGACTGTCCAGCCAGACGCCGCACTACACGGCGCCACCCTGTCAGTGTGGATGGAGCAGCTCAGTACAGGACTGTCCAGCCAGACGCCGCACTACACGGCGCCGCCCTGTTAGTGTGGATGGCAGGACTGTCCAGCCAGACGCCGCACTACACGGCGCCGCCCTGTCAGTGTGGATGGAGCAGCTCAGTACAGGACTGTCCAGCCAGACGCCGCACTACACGGCGCCACCCTGTCAGTGTGGATGGAGCAGCTCAGTACAGGACTGTCCAGCCAGACGCCGCACTACACGGCGCCACCCTGTCAGTGTGGATGGAGCAGCTCAGTACAGGACTGTCCAGCCAGACGCCGCACTACACGGCGCCGCCCTGTTAGTGTGGATGGCAGGACTGTCCAGCCAGACGCCGCACTACACGGCGCCGCCCTGTCAGTGTGGATGGAGCAGCTCAGTGCAGGACTGTCCAGCCAGACGCCGCACTAGACGGCGCCGCCCTGTCAGTGTGGATGGCAGGACTGTCCAGCCAGACGCCGCACTACACGGCGCCACCCTGGCAGTGTGGATGGAGCAGCTCAGTACAGGACTGTCCAGCCAGACGCCGCACTACACAGCGCCGCCCTGTCAGTGTGGATGGAGCAGCTCAGTACAGGACTGTCCAGTCAGACGCCGCACTACACGGCGCCACCCTGGCAGTGTGGATGGAGCAGCTCAGTACAGGACTGTCCAGCCAGACGCCGCACTACACGGCGCCGCCCTGTCAGTGTGGATGGAGCAGCTCAGTACAGGACTGTCCAGTCAGACGCCGCACTACACGGCGCCGCCCTGTCAGTGTGGATGGCAGGACTGTCCAGCCAGACGCCGCACTACACGGCGCCGCCCTGTCAGTGTGGATGGAGCAGCTCAGTACAGGACTGTCCAG
This sequence comes from Chirona hameri, assembly GCA_036785665.1. Lineage (NCBI taxonomy): Eukaryota > Metazoa > Arthropoda > Thecostraca > Balanomorpha > Balanidae > Chirona > Chirona hameri. The sequence goes on from JAXIVJ010000893.1 coordinate 134,376, forward strand.
CCAGACGCCGCACTACACGGCGCCGCCCTGTCAGTGTGGATGGAGCAGCTCAGTACAGGACTGTCCAGCCAGACGCCGCACTACACGGCGTCGCCCTGGCAGTGTGGATGGAGCAGCTCCGTACAGGACTGTCCAGTCAGACGCCGCACTACACGGCGCCGCCCTGTCAGTGTGGATGAAGCAGCTCAGTACGGGACTGTCCAGCCAGACGCCGCACTACACGGCGCCACCCTGGCAGTGTGGATGAAGCAGCTCAGTACAGAACTGTCCAGTCAGACGCCGCACTACACGGCGCCGCCCTGGCAGTGTGGATGGAGCAGCTCAGTACAGAACTGTCCAGTCAGACGCCGCACTACACGGCGCCGCCTTGTCAGTGTGGATGGAGCAGCTCAGTACAGAACTGTCAAGCCAGACGCCGCACTACACGGCGCCGCCCTGTCAGTGTGGATGGAGCAGCTCAGTACAGGACTGTCCAGCCAGACGCCGCACTACACGGCGCCGCCCTGTCAGTGTGGATGGAGCAGCTCAGTACAGGACTGTCCAGCCAGACGCCGCACTACACGGCGCCGCCCTGTCAGTGTGGATCGAGCAGCTCCATACAGGACTGTCCAGCCAGACGCCGCACTACACGGCGCCACCCTGTCAGTGTGGATGAAGCAGCTCCGTACAGGACTGTCCAGCCAGACGCCGCACTACAGGGCGCCACCCTGTCAGTGTGGATGGAGCAGCTCCGTACAGGACTGTCCCGCCAGACGCCGCACTACACGGCGCCGCCCTGTCAGTGTGGATGGAGCAGCTCAGTACAGGACTGTCCAGCCAGACGCCGCACTACACGGCGCCGCCCTGTCAGTGTGGATGGAGCAGCTCAGTACAGGACTGTCCAGCCAGACGCCGCACTACACGGCGCCGCCCTGTCAGTGTGGATGGAGCAGCTCAGTACAGGACTGTCCAGCCAGACGCCGCACTACACGGCGCCGCCCTGTCAGTGTGGATGGAGCAGCTCAGTACAGGACTGTCCAGCCAGACGCCGCACTACACGGCGCCGCCCTGTCAGTGTGGATGGAGCAGCTCAGTACAGAACTGTCCAGCCAGACGCCGCACTACACGGCGCCGCCCTGTCAGTGTGGATGGCAGGACTGTCCAGCCAGACGCCGCACTACACGGCGCCGCCCTGTCAGTGTGGATGGAGCAGCTCAGTACAGAACTGTCCAGTCAGACGCCGCACTACACGGCGCCGCCCTGTCAGTGGGGATGGCAGGACTGTCCAGCCAGACGCCACACTACACGGCGCCGCCCTGTCAGTGTGGATGGAGCAGCTCAGTACAGGACTGTCCAGCCAGACGCCGCACTACACGGCGCCACCCTGTCAGTGTGGATGGAGCAGCTCAGTACAGGACTGTCCAGCCAGACGCCGCACTACACGGCGCCACCCTGTCAGTGTGGATGAAGCAGCTCAGTACAGAACTGTCCAGCCAGACGCCGCACTACACGGCGCCACCCTGTCAGTGTGGATGGAGCAGCTCAGTACAGGACTGTCCAGCCAGACGCCGCACTACACGGCGCCGCCCTGTCAGTGTGGATGGAGCAGCTCAGTACAGGACTGTCCAGCCAGACGCCGCACTACACGGCGCCACCCTGTCAGTGTGGATGGAGCAGCTCAGTACAGGACTGTCCAGCCAGACGCCACACTACACGGCGCCACCCTGTCAGTGTGGATGGCAGGACTGTCCAGCCAGACGCCGCACTACACGGCGCCACCCTTGCAGTGTGGATGGCAGGACTGTCCAGCCAGACGCCGCACTACACGGCGCCACCCTGTCAGTGTGGATGGCAGGACTGTCCAGCCAGACGCCGCACTACACGGCGCCGCCCTGTCAGTGTGGATGAAGCAGCTCAGTACAGGACTGTCCAGCCAGACGCCGCACTACACGGCGCCACCCTGTCAGTGTGGATGGCAGGACTGTCCAGCCAGACGCCGCACTACACGGCGCCGCCCTGTCAGTGTGGATGGCAGGACTGTCCAGCCAGACGCCGCACTACACGGCGCCGCCCTGTCAGTGTGGATGAAGCAGCTCCGTACAGGACTGTCCAGCCAGACGCCGCACTACACGGCGCCGCCCTGTCAGTGTGGATGGAGCAGCTCAGTACAGGACTGTCCAGCCAGACGCCGCACTACACGGCGCCACCCTGTCAGTGTGGATGGCAGGACTGTCCAGCCAGACGCCGCACTACACGGCGCCGCCCTGTCAGTGTGGATGGCAGGACTGTCCAGCCAGACGCCGCACTACACGGCGCCGCCTTGTCAGTGTGGATGGAGCAGCTCCGTACAGGACTGTCCAGTCAGACGCCGCACTACACGGCGCCGCCCTGTCAGTGTGGATGGCAGGACTGTCCAGCCAGACGCCGCACTACACGGCGCCGCCCTGTCAGTGTGGATGGAGCAGCTCAGTACAGGACTGTCCAGCCAGACGCCGCACTACACGGCGCCACCCTGTCAGTGTGGATGGAGCAGCTCAGTACAGGACTGTCCAGCCAGACGCCGCACTACACGGCGCCGCCCTGTTAGTGTGGATGGCAGGACTGTCCAGCCAGACGCCGCACTACACGGCGCCGCCCTGTCAGTGTGGATGGAGCAGCTCAGTACAGGACTGTCCAGCCAGACGCCGCACTACACGGCGCCACCCTGTCAGTGTGGATGGAGCAGCTCAGTACAGGACTGTCCAGCCAGACGCCGCACTACACGGCGCCACCCTGTCAGTGTGGATGGAGCAGCTCAGTACAGGACTGTCCAGCCAGACGCCGCACTACACGGCGCCGCCCTGTTAGTGTGGATGGCAGGACTGTCCAGCCAGACGCCGCACTACACGGCGCCGCCCTGTCAGTGTGGATGGAGCAGCTCAGTGCAGGACTGTCCAGCCAGACGCCGCACTAGACGGCGCCGCCCTGTCAGTGTGGATGGCAGGACTGTCCAGCCAGACGCCGCACTACACGGCGCCACCCTGGCAGTGTGGATGGAGCAGCTCAGTACAGGACTGTCCAGCCAGACGCCGCACTACACAGCGCCGCCCTGTCAGTGTGGATGGAGCAGCTCAGTACAGGACTGTCCAGTCAGACGCCGCACTACACGGCGCCACCCTGGCAGTGTGGATGGAGCAGCTCAGTACAGGACTGTCCAGCCAGACGCCGCACTACACGGCGCCGCCCTGTCAGTGTGGATGGAGCAGCTCAGTACAGGACTGTCCAGTCAGACGCCGCACTACACGGCGCCGCCCTGTCAGTGTGGATGGCAGGACTGTCCAGCCAGACGCCGCACTACACGGCGCCGCCCTGTCAGTGTGGATGGAGCAGCTCAGTACAGGACTGTCCAGCCAGACGCCGCACTACACGGCGCCGCCCTGTCAGTGTGGATGGAGCAGCTCAGTACAGGACTGTCCAGCCAGACGCCGCACTACACGGCGTCGCCCTGGCAGTGTGGATGGAGCAGCTCCGTACAGGACTGTCCAGTCAGACGCCGCACTACACGGCGCCGCCCTGTCAGTGTGGATGAAGCAGCTCAGTACGGGACTGTCCAGCCAGACGCCGCACTACACGGCGCCACCCTGGCAGTGTGGATGAAGCAGCTCAGTACAGAACTGTCCAGTCAGACGCCGCACTACACGGCGCCGCCCTGGCAGTGTGGATGGAGCAGCTCAGTACAGAACTGTCCAGTCAGACGCCGCACTACACGGCGCCGCCTTGTCAGTGTGGATGGAGCAGCTCAGTACAGAACTGTCAAGCCAGACGCCGCACTACACGGCGCCGCCCTGTCAGTGTGGATGGAGCAGCTCAGTACAGGACTGTCCAGCCAGACGCCGCACTACACGGCGCCGCCCTGTCAGTGTGGATGGAGCAGCTCAGTACAGGACTGTCCAGCCAGACGCCGCACTACACGGCGCCGCCCTGTCAGTGTGGATCGAGCAGCTCCATACAGGACTGTCCAGCCAGACGCCGCACTACACGGCGCCACCCTGTCAGTGTGGATGAAGCAGCTCCGTACAGGACTGTCCAGCCAGACGCCGCACTACAGGGCGCCACCCTGTCAGTGTGGATGGAGCAGCTCCGTACAGGACTGTCCCGCCAGACGCCGCACTACACGGCGCCGCCCTGTCAGTGTGGATGGAGCAGCTCAGTACAGGACTGTCCAGCCAGACGCCGCACTACACGGCGCCGCCCTGTCAGTGTGGATGGAGCAGCTCAGTACAGGACTGTCCAGCCAGACGCCGCACTACACGGCGCCGCCCTGTCAGTGTGGATGGAGCAGCTCAGTACAGGACTGTCCAGCCAGACGCCGCACTACACGGCGCCGCCCTGTCAGTGTGGATGGAGCAGCTCAGTACAGGACTGTCCAGCCAGACGCCGCACTACACGGCGCCGCCCTGTCAGTGTGGATGGAGCAGCTCAGTACAGAACTGTCCAGCCAGACGCCGCACTACACGGCGCCGCCCTGTCAGTGTGGATGGCAGGACTGTCCAGCCAGACGCCGCACTACACGGCGCCGCCCTGTCAGTGTGGATGGAGCAGCTCAGTACAGAACTGTCCAGTCAGACGCCGCACTACACGGCGCCGCCCTGTCAGTGGGGATGGCAGGACTGTCCAGCCAGACGCCACACTACACGGCGCCGCCCTGTCAGTGTGGATGGAGCAGCTCAGTACAGGACTGTCCAGCCAGACGCCGCACTACACGGCGCCACCCTGTCAGTGTGGATGGAGCAGCTCAGTACAGGACTGTCCAGCCAGACGCCGCACTACACGGCGCCACCCTGTCAGTGTGGATGAAGCAGCTCAGTACAGAACTGTCCAGCCAGACGCCGCACTACACGGCGCCACCCTGTCAGTGTGGATGGAGCAGCTCAGTACAGGACTGTCCAGCCAGACGCCGCACTACACGGCGCCGCCCTGTCAGTGTGGATGGAGCAGCTCAGTACAGGACTGTCCAGCCAGACGCCGCACTACACGGCGCCACCCTGTCAGTGTGGATGGAGCAGGTCAGTACAGGACTGTCCAGCCAGACGCCACACTACACGGCGCCACCCTGTCAGTGTGGATGGCAGGACTGTCCAGCCAGACGCCGCACTACACGGCGCCACCCTTGCAGTGTGGATGGCAGGACTGTCCAGCCAGACGCCGCACTACACGGCGCCACCCTGGCAGTGTGGATGGCAGGACTGTCCAGCCAGACGCCGCACTACACGGCGCCACCCTGTCAGTGTGGATGGAGCAGCTCAGTACAGGACTGTCCAGCCAGACGCCGCACTACACGGCGCCACCCTGTCAGTGTGGATGGCAGGACTGTCCAGCCAGACGCCGCACTACACGGCGCCACCCTGGCAGTGTGGATGGCAGGACTGTCCAGCCAGACGCCGCACTACACGGCGCCACCCTGGCAGTGTGGATGGCAGGACTGTCCAGCCAGACGCCGCACTACACGGCGCCACCCTGGCAGTGTGGATGGCAGGACTGTCCAGCCAGACGCCGCACTACACGGCGCCACCCTGGCAGTGTGGATGGCAGGACTGTCCAGCCAGACGCCGCACTACACGGCGCCACCCTGGCAGTGTGGATGGAGCAGCTCAGTACAGGACTGTCCAGCCAGACGCCGCACTACACGGCGCCACCCTGTCAGTGTGGATGGAGCAGCTCAGTACAGGACTGTCCAGCCAGACGCCGCACTACACGGCGCCACCCTGTCAGTGTGGATGGAGCAGCTCAGTACAGGACTGTCCAGCCAGACGCCGCACTACACGGCGCCACCCTGTCAGTGTGGATGGAGCAGCTCAGTACAGAACTGTCCAGCCAGACGCCGCACTACACGGCGCCGCCCTGTCAGTGTGGATGGCAGGACTGTCCAGCCAGACGCCGCACTACACGGCGCCACCCTGTCAGTGTGGATGAAGCAGCTCCGTACAGAACTGTCCAGCCAGACGCCGCACTACACGGCGCCACCCTGTCAGTGTGGATGGAGCAGCTCAGTACAGGACTGTCCAGTCAGACGCCGCACTACACGGCGCCGCCCTGTCAGTGTGGATGGCAGGACTGTCCAGCCAGACGCCGCACTACACGGCGCCACCCTGTCAGTGTGGATGAAGCAGCTCCGTACAGAACTGTCCAGCCAGACGCCGCACTACACGGCGCCGCCCTGTCAGTGTGGATGGAGCAGCTCAGTACAGGACTGTCCAGCCAGACGCCGCACTACACGGCGCCACCCTGTCAGTGTGGATGGAGCAGCTCCGTACAGGACTGCCCAGCCAGACGCCGCACTACACGGCGCCGCCCTGTCAGTGTGGATGAAGCAGCTCAGTACAGGACTGTCCAGCCAGACGCCGCACTACACGGCGCCACCCTGTCAGTGTGGATGGAGCAGCTCCGTACAGGACTGTCCAGCCAGACGCCGCACTACACGGCGCCGCCCTGTCAGTGTGGATGGAGCAGCTCAGTACAGAACTGCCCAGCCAGACGCCGCACTACACGGCGCCGCCCTGTCAGTGTGGATGGAGCAGCTCAGTACAGGACTGTCCAGCCAGACGCCGCACTACACGGCGCCGCCCTGTCAGTGTGGATGGAGCAGCTCAGTACAGGACTGTCCAGCCAGACGCCGCACTACACGGCGCCGCCCTGTCAGTGTGGATGGAGCAGCTCAGTACAGGACTGTCCAGCCAGACGCCGCACTACACGGCGCCACCCTGGCAGTGTGGATGGCAGGACTGTCCAGCCAGACGCCGCACTACACGGCGCCACCCTGGCAGTGTGGATGGCAGGACTGTCCAGCCAGACGCCGCACTACACGGCGCCGCCCTGGCAGTGTGGATGGCAGGACTGTCCAGCCAGACGCCGCACTACACGGCGCCACCCTGGCAGTGTGGATGGCAGGACTGTCCAGCCAGACGCCGCACTACACGGCGCCACCCTGGCAGTGTGGATGGCAGGACTGTCCAGCCAGACGCCGCACTACACGGCGCCACCCTGGCAGTGTGGATGGAGCAGCTCAGTACAGGACTGTCCAGCCAGACGCCGCACTACACGGCGCCACCCTGTCAGTGTGGATGGAGCAGCTCAGTACAGGACTGTCCAGCCAGACGCCGCACTACACGGCGCCACCCTGTCAGTGTGGATGGAGCAGCTCAGTACAGGACTGTCCAGCCAGACGCCGCACTACACGGCGCCACCCTGTCAGTGTGGATGGAGCAGCTCAGTACAGAACTGTCCAGCCAGACGCCGCACTACACGGCGCCGCCCTGTCAGTGTGGATGGCAGGACTGTCCAGCCAGACGCCGCACTACACGGCGCCACCCTGTCAGTGTGGATGAAGCAGCTCCGTACAGAACTGTCCAGCCAGACGCCGCACTACACGGCGCCACCCTGTCAGTGTGGATGGAGCAGCTCAGTACAGGACTGTCCAGTCAGACGCCGCACTACACGGCGCCGCCCTGTCAGTGTGGATGGCAGGACTGTCCAGCCAGACGCCGCACTACACGGCGCCACCCTGTCAGTGTGGATGAAGCAGCTCCGTACAGAACTGTCCAGCCAGACGCCGCACTACACGGCGCCGCCCTGTCAGTGTGGATGGAGCAGCTCAGTACAGGACTGTCCAGCCAGACGCCGCACTACACGGCGCCACCCTGTCAGTGTGGATGGAGCAGCTCCGTACAGGACTGCCCAGCCAGACGCCGCACTACACGGCGCCGCCCTGTCAGTGTGGATGAAGCAGCTCAGTACAGGACTGTCCAGCCAGACGCCGCACTACACGGCTCCACCCTGTCAGTGTGGATGGAGCAGCTCCGTACAGGACTGTCCAGCCAGACGCCGCACTACACGGCGCCGCCCTGTCAGTGTGGATGGAGCAGCTCAGTACAGAACTGCCCAGCCAGACGCCGCACTACACGGCGCCGCCCTGTCAGTGTGGATGGAGCAGCTCAGTACAGGACTGTCCAGCCAGACGCCGCACTACACGGCGCCGCCCTGTCAGTGTGGATGGAGCAGCTCAGTACAGGACTGTCCAGCCAGACGCCGCACTACACGGCGCCGCCCTGTCAGTGTGGATGGAGCAGCTCAGTACAGGACTGTCCAGCCAGACGCCGCACTACACGGCGCCACCCTGGCAGTGTGGATGGCAGGACTGTCCAGCCAGACGCCGCACTACACGGCGCCGCCCTGTCAGTGTGGATGAAGCAGCTCCGTACAGGACTGTCCAGCCAGACGCCGCACTACACGGCGCCACCCTGTCAGTGTGGATGGAGCAGCTCCGTACAGGACTGTCCCGCCAGACGCCGCACTACACGGCGCCGCCCTGTCAGTGTGGATGGAGCAGCTCAGTACAGGACTGTCCAGCCAGACGCCGCACTACACGGCGCCGCCCTGTCAGTGTGGATGGAGCAGCTCAGTACAGGACTGTCCAGCCAGACGCCGCACTACACGGCGCCGCCCTGTCAGTGTGGATGGAGCAGCTCAGTACAGGACTGTCCAGCCAGACGCCGCACTACACGGCGCCGCCCTGTCAGTGTGGATGGAGCAGCTCAGTACAGGACTGTCCAGCCAGACGCCGCACTACACGGCGCCGCCCTGTCAGTGTGGATGGAGCAGCTCAGTACAGAACTGTCCAGCCAGACGCCGCACTACACGGCGCCGCCCTGTCAGTGTGGATGGCAGGACTGTCCAGCCAGACGCCGCACTACACGGCGCCGCCCTGGCAGTGTGGATGGAGCAGCTCAGTACAGGACTGTCCAGCCAGACGCCGCACTACACGGCGCCACCCTGGCAGTGTGGATGGAGCAGCTCAGTACAGAACTGCCCAGCCAGACGCCGCACTACACGGCGCCGCCCTGTCAGTGTGGATGGAGCAGCTCAGTACAGGACTGTCCAGCCAGACGCCGCAATACACGGCGCCACCCTGTCAGTGTGGATGGAGCAGCTCAGTACAGGACTGTCCAGCCAGACGCCGCACTGCACGGCGCCGCCCTGTCAGTGTGGATGGCAGGACTGTCCAGCCAGACGCCGCACTACACGGCGCCACCCTGTCAGTATGGATGGAGCAGCTCAGTACAGGACTGTCCAGCCAGACGCCGCACTACACGGCGCCGCCCTGTCAGTGTGGATGGAGCAGCTCAGTACAGAACTGTCCAGCCAGACGCCGCACTGCACGGCGCCACCCTGGCAGTGTGGATGGAGCAGCTCAGTACAGGACTGTCCAGCCAGACGCCGCACTACACGGCGCCACCCTGTCAGTGTGGATGGAGCAGCTCAGTACAGAACTGCCCAGCCAGACGCCGCACTACACGGCGCCACCCTGTCAGTGTGGATGGAGCAGCTCAGTACAGAACTGCCCAGCCAGACGCCGCACTACACGGCGCCACCCTGTCAGTGTGGATGGAGCAGCTCCGTACAGGACTGCACGGAGTGCACAGTATGGGGTTTGATTCAAGACAGGTGTCCATTTGACATTACTCTTGCCAATACAAGGTGTCCGGAAAAACATACTCTGGATTTTAGCCCGTGCTTCAATATGCACGTGCCAATTTTTTAAAACTTGTCATGATTATAGCTGGGAACGTGGCAAAACCGATGAACACAGAAATAAGTCGTATGAGATGTTTTTTTTTAAAATATTGCAAAGGCGTTTTGTGTGAAAGCCTACATTCCAGGGTGTGTTCCAGGGTGTCCGGAAAAAAGATACTGTGATTTTTCGTAATAATTTCGGTTATAAACCAACAATATTACAAATTCGAGTATCGTTATATTCACCAGTTCATGGCAAAACAGATAAGGCATGACATTTGTACAGACACTGCCTCTGTCAGCCTCATGGCGGAGGTGGCGTGGGCACCCTATTCCCCGGACCTCAGTCCATTGGATTTCTTTCTGTAGGGAGACCGTGTTTACAAAGGTCAAGGACCGTGTTTGCAAAGGTCAAGGACCGTGTTTACAAAGAAAAGCCCAGAACAACAGAACACCTGAAGCGCGCCATCATCGCAGAAGTCGGCCGCATGCCCTCAGCGATGATCGACAAAGCTGTCGACCATCTGCAGACTGTGCGACTGCCTCAGCTGAACCGCCGGAAGGGGTGCACATCGAGCATCTTCTGTAGGAGGCTGCACTGTGACTAACAGAAAGAGTCTCTGTACAAATGTCATGCATTATCTGTTTTGCCATGAACTGGTGAATATGACGATACTCGATTTTTGCAATATTGTTTGTTTCTAACCGAAATTATCACGGAAAATCACAGTATCTTTTTTTTCCGGACACCCTGGAACACACCCTGGAATGTAGGCTTCCACACAAAACGCGTTTGCAATAAAAAAAAACATCTCAAAGGACTTGTTTCTGTGTTCATCGTTTTTGCCACGTTCCAAGCTATAAGCATGAAAAGTTTCAAAAAAAAATTGGCACGTGCATATCGAAGTACGAGCTAAAATCCAGAGTATGTTTTTTTTCCGGACACCCTGTAGAAGGATCCTTGCTGTTTTGCTTGTTAAACGTTTAATTAATACAGTAAACGTACAAAGTCATCCGCAGCACTTGGTCGCAGTCATGATTAATTTCCTGTCCAAAGTAAGCAACCTTACATATTAGGGTGCAATGTGCATTATCTACTACCAAAAGGACTGGTAACAAGCAATCAATGAAATGAGTGCACTGTTCATAAAACCAGACGAGTTATTGTTTGGAAGTTTGAAATCTTGATATCAGACATTTAGCTGGCACATATTAAAGAAATCTGACATAAAACTAGCACAATGCCACAAGCTGAATTCAATGCCCTCACCAGCAAAGCAGTTGACTGGTGACTTTGTCATTGTGCAAGACGAGACGCCCGGGAGGGTGAATAAGGACGAGGGAACGGTAAATTCACTTAGCACTGCGACAGGACGCCTTCGAACAATGCCTCGTTATCTGCGCCCATCAGCCGCGTTCTGTGTACAACGCAGGTAAACGAGTTTGCTGACATGGCGTGCGTCGGGAAGGGGCGGCGTCGGGCGGGCGGCGGGCAGACGGGACGGGACGGGACGGGACGGCCCGCGCCGCAGTGCCGCATCACCACTGTATTGGGACACCGCCGCGGTGCCGCCACACCACTGTTACACCACTGGGGTGCGCCAGTACTTTCCGTCGCCACACGCCATACACACGCTACCCGCACGAGCCGCGGTAACCGTGCTGTCGGGGCAGCTAGTGCAGATCATATGGGTTGCATAGCAAGGCAATCATCCTCGTTCAAACGGTGAACGAATTGCCATAATTGTGTTTGTGAAAAAGATCATTTTGAAAGACATCGTCCGTGAGATATTTTAAATTATTCACACTATCGTTGTGTCGCTCTACGTTAAATCGCACAACAAATTCCGCGACCTCCTCCGATTTGGATGAAAATTGGTACACCTGTAGTGTCAAGTGAAAACATACACACCCACTTTTAGGTCCGTGTGACGTCAAGGGTCATATTTAGAGGTCATCAAAGGTCACGATGTTTTGCGTACTTTATATCATTCAAACGCCTATTATTTTATGCTAATGGACTTAGCGGAATACCACTAATATCGAAGTGCCCACAGGGTTGGACCATTCGGTTCGGAAATAGGGGTAAAAATCCAAGTGACCTCAATATGACCTTTGACCTGACGCGGTCAAAATCATAAAATGTATTTTTCTTAAGTTTGCCTGCTCGTAACTAGTCCAAACTTGCCAGAATAAATGAACGTAACATCCTCTAATAATGTGCAAAAAAGAATGGCGGACACTTCAACTTTTTTAGATACCGCTTTTTGAGTATGGTAAGGAAGTGAAACGGAACAATGCCCCGAGGCTATTTTCATGTCGCTTGCCAAAATGTCGGTTTCTTTGGCCCGATTGACGTGAAATTTGGTGGGTAGCTTCCGTTTGAATAATTCAATCATTTTCCGAGTTTTCAGCCTGACCTGAACTCGCATGACCTAGCATGACCTAGGAATAGTGCATGACCCCCATATACGTATTACATATAAGTAATACGGCGTTCTATAAATGTTCAGGAGCATATCACATATGCACAGGTGTTAACATGTGACATTTATGGTTTTCATTGACATCGTGCCCGGATGACCTTTTCAGAGGTCAACCGAGGTCACTGACCTCTGATGACCTGAGATTACTTTTTTGATCTCTGGAAGTTTCTAGGACATTTTAGAACGCTGATTTCAAATTTGGAATCCATTTTACATAATTGTATATTCCACTGGGGTCATGCACTTCACACGTTAACTGAGCTAACTGACCTCCGATGACCTGAGATGACATTTTTGGACTCGAATAGCTTCTATGACATTTTGTGACGCAGATTTAAAATTAGCACCCATATTTTGCATAATATTATACATATAATTATATCAAATGGATTCCAAATTTGAAATCAGCATCCTAAAATGTCCTAGAAACCTCCAGAGGCCAAACAAATCGTCTCAGGTCAGCAAAGGTCAGTGACCTCGGCTGACCTCCGAAAAGATCATCCAGGTCATGATCTCAATGGAAACCATAAACGTCACATGTTAACACCTGTGCATATGTGCTATGCTCCTGAACATCTATAAAACACCGTATTACCTATAGGCATAGGTGGGCACCGTTACTTCAAAATGTAACTTCGTTACTCGTTACTCCGTTACACCAAAAAAGTAACTCGTTACTCGTTACTCCGTTACATTGTCAAAAAAATGTAACGGAAGTTACAGTTACTCTGTTACTCAGTTACTTCTGTAAAACGAAGTGATATCAATTCCGACAAAATGAAGATAGAGAAGTGAAACCGGTACCAATGTGTTTGTCTCGTCGAGACACGTCCCCCAATATACAGCATGACTATCTTGGGTCACCACTTGACCTTGGCCTGAGGTCAAATTTCTAAGTTGATATAAACTGGTCAACATGCATATATTTCGAAGCGCCTTGGCGAGACGAACACGATGGCGTCAAAGTTATTGTATTTTCTTTATTAGGTAAAAAAAAAAAATGCGAAAAAAACTGTTTTGCCATAAATAGCCTTTTGACCTTTGATCACCTCTGGAGCCTAGACTATTGACCTGAGCTAAAATTTGAGGACACCATGGCGATTGCATATTTCAAGAGCTTTCGATTGTTTTTTCGTTTGTTCCTAGCTATGTTCTCGAGATATTTTGGGGGGTTTCTGGGGCGAAGTGCTAAAATGGTTATTTTTTTCATATTTGACCCAATTTGACCTCGAAGATCTAGGGTAATTAAAATTTCGCAAAACAGAGTTCCTACAGAACCTCCCTACTCCGAGCTCGTCTTTCCGTGGTATATGGGGAAAATCTGAATATGAGCGGCCCGGCCCGACCCGACCCGACCCGACCCGTGGTGACGTATTTGAGCTCATATATCTGCAACCACACGTTCGATTGACAAGGTGACTTCTTTGCTGAGCAGCCCCATCCAACCTACCCTGTTTGAGACCGGTGCCGACTCATGTGGGTGACTACCACTGCGCGTGGCACGTGCCGCGTGAGGGGTGTTGAAAAGTAATTTCTCGCAACAACTCTGCAACGGCTGAGCCGATTGTGTGCAAATTTGGTGTGTGGTTAGGGACCCCTCAGCCGCCAATTTTCCACAAGTCAGGAGCGGGTGCCTCTGCACGTGCGCATGTGCACACCCCTATTATATATCTCAGGAACGGCTGAGCCGATTGTGTTCAAATTTGGTGTGTGGTTAGGGACCCCTCCGCCGCCGCCTACCCACAAGTCATTGGTGGGGTGCCTCTGCACGTGCGCACGTGCCCACCTTTTTTTGTATCTCAGGAACTACTTGCCCGATCGGGTTGAAATTCACCATACATTTATTTCGCGCTTCCTTGTTCATCGCCAACTACGGCGCCTTACTGGTTGTAGCTGTTATGGGTGGCGATATCTTAGCGGGGGGAGTCGCCCCCCTCCCCTCTCCAGTGCGTGTAATTATCAGAGGCTCGCTACTCGTTACTCGAAGCTCGCCTTTATCATGAACCAGTGCCGCCAGCTTGCCGTAGGCCCTATATCAGCTGACGAGCATTGTCAATTTTCGCGGCATCGGGATCGGAAAATAGCTATTTGTATCGCAGTCATTGCGCATTGCGCCGCATTAACCCGCGCCCTACCGAGGTGGGGGGGGGGGGGCCTGACAGGCCCCGCTCCTGAGGTTTGGCATGAATAACTTTACACATGCGGCACATCTGGATGAAATTTTCAGTAGTTGAGTTTACAACAATTATACGTATCCTATCCAAATTTGAAGTGTATACGACTATTAGATCGTGACCTATGACCTATTCGTCAAGGTCATGTTAGACCCCAAAGGGCCATTGACCTGACCCCAAAGGTCACCAGTTGACCTAGATGCTCAAAATGGGATGCCTTTGGATTTTCCTTGACAGGCAACACGTTACTTTTTACGGTCTCTCTATCTCTCTCCGTTCGGAAGTTATACTAAGCGCCCTGTACAATCGCTATTTTTGGGCGTGGTCGATCTTAGGTCATTCACTTGACCTGGAAGATCACCCGTTGACCTGAAACCTAAAAATCGCATAGGGTAAGATGGGGCAACACGACCCATCGGGGTAAAACGCCTCACCAAGATATCTCAGAATTTAAAAGGTCCCGGGTAAAAATATTCTGCTCCACAAAACAAGCAAAAAATGGTCAGTGAACTCATAGAAGGCGACATAATTTCTACGGCGCTTTCCAGAGATATAAGTAAAAGTCTGTTTTTGGAGCGTTTTCTGTTATTTCAGTACTGAAATGGACCAGGAGCATTCTTTCTCTCAACACTTTCTTCCAGATAATTCAAGCCAACTGAAAGGTCAGAATCTGATGTAGGAAAAGGTCTATTGCTCATTTATGGGTTCATGCACGTTTTTGGGCTTGGCTCGATTTTCATCGAAAGCACGCAATGGGGTTCTTGGGGCAAGACGAAAGGGGCGACGAAAGGGGCGACGAAAGGGGCGACCTATTGTGACCTATTGTGCCTAAACTGTTCAACTGATCTAAATAATGGACATAAGCCCAGCGAATGCATATTTAAAGAGCCTTTGATTGCTTTTCGTTTGTTCCGTTTGTTCCCAGCTATCATAGTTCCCGAGATATTTGGGGAAATCTGAGACAGATTCCAGGAGTTACCATGGTGATCTTTGATTACCTCTGTTGACCTAAGTATTGACCTGAGCCAAAAAATGACGAAATAGTTTCCACATTCATTCCGGCGAACTATCGAACGGTATTTTTGGTTTTCGCCTACTCTCCATAGGAGCCAAGTTCGAGGGGATGGGGCGTTTTGCCCCATCGACAGGGGGCGTCTTACCCAGGGGGTGGGGCAATACGCCCCTTTTGCAGGCTCCTCGAAAATCGTCGCCAACAAATTTGTTAACTGAAGAAGGTATAATTAGGCGATGCAGAATACAAGCCAAATCTCCAACCTATGTGAAAATGCTATCACTCGCCGCCTCCGTCAAATAGGAAACGAGATGTTCAGCAAAATGCATCTAATGGGGCGTCTTGCCCCATGCTACCCTACTGTTGGATTCCTCTCATGACAGGCAACATGCTGGTTCTTACCGCATTGCCCTAAGTTGCTTGGTTTGTAAGTTAACAGGGGAAGGGTCTGGCAGCCCCTCCCCCCCCCCCCCGTAGGGCGAATGTGAAAAAGGTCCCCGTATGGCGAGGGTTAAGCAACATCCCAACAAGTACGATATTTGGCAGCCCTTTACGCCATATGACATTTGATTAGTGTACGTGTGTAAGGCATTTGCTAGTCCGAATAAACCCGGACGTGAAGAGAAACAAATATAGGAAAAAGATAACAGAGTAACGGACTCAAAGGTAACAAAGTAACGGACAACAAAAGTAACTGCCGTTACTCGGTCCGTTACTGTAAAACAAATGTAACGAGTACGTTACTTCGTTACAAAAAAAGTAACTTCGTTAGTAACGGAGTAACGGACCGGTGCCCACCTATGCCTATAGGTAATACGTATCTGTGGGCAATACACTATTCCTAGGTCATGCTAGGTCATGCGAGGTCAGGTCAATGCTCCGTTTCACTTCATTACCATACAAAAAGGGCGGTATCTAAAAAAAAATCCGCCATTCTTTTTCGCACATTCGTTCAAAAGGATGTTACGTTCATTTATTGTGCCAAGTTTGGACTAGTTACGAGCAGGCAAATTGATAGAAAAATACATTTTATGATTTCAACCTCGTCAGGTCAAAGGTCATATTGAGGCAACGTGGATGTTTTCCCCTATTTCCGAATGGTCCAACTCCGTGGAGCACATTGATATTAGTTGTATTCCGCTAAATCCATTAGCATAGAAGATAAAAGCGTTTGATTGATAGTGTGCGCAAAAAAAACGTGACCTTGGATGACCTCTAAATATGACCCTTAAGGTCACCCGGAGCTAAAAGTTGGTGTGTATGTTTCTTTCACTCGACACTACAAGTGTACCAATTTTCATCAAAATCTGAAAGGGTCGGGTACGAAACCCACCTTTTTGTGTGCGATTTGACGTGGAATGACGACCCTGATTTGACGTGGAATGACGACCCTCTAGTATTCACTCATAGTTAGATTAGACGCTGTTCAATTTTAGCGGACTTCAAGAAACGAGCAGCGCCTTTTTGGAGTTAAAGAAATGCAGGGTGATAGGTCACGCGTGATAGGTCATCTGCCCGACGATTGGTTCAGTTGACCAAGTGCGATGTGCGATGTGTCACTGCAGGCAGTACGTGGGACTCGGTGAGCCGCCTCACCGTCCGCCCGTGATATAGCTCTGCTACTGATCGCCAGTCATTGGCCTTGCAGTGGCATGTGGCAGCACGATACGTCTGGCCGCTATATAACGGACCGCAAATCACCTCGTGGAATGGCACAGTACAGCATGTCACGCCTTACAAATGATACAATTCAAACCACTATAAAAACCAACGGTCTAACTAGCGTTTGGCGTCCGATAGTCAGTAGGAAAGACAGTTATGACAGTGTAATGACGTGAAAGAGACGTTACTTTCACTTGCCAAATGAGATGCAAATGTTGATATCGAACACCCACAGGTTATGATATGAGTGGCAACGACTAAAAGTGACGCGACCTAGCCCAACACAGTCGCTTTGTGTCCGATGTCATACCTTACTGTGCAAAGTATTAAATGTCACATTAATTTTAAACTTTATCCCCGATCATCGCAGTAGGAACCTAGTATAAGCCTCTCAGGTAATCTCAATTCAATTCTCAACCCACCACTGATCATCAGTAGCCAGGCTCGCTGACTTAACCCAGCGTGAGTAAGATGGTCAACCGTCTATTTTGCTAATTGAATAGACCCTGCATGTCTGTCCAATCCATACCAACTTAACATGTATATACATTATACACGTTCATTAAACAAATGCATGCTGTTGTATAACGTCAGACAGCGACATTTGCTGCAAGTAGCAGACGACTAACCACGATTACAAAAACAAAAGATGACATAAACGAAAGCAATATAGAGATCACAGAAAATCAGCATCCTCACTAGCATAGGCCATCATAAAATGATACAAGTAAGCATCAAACAAAGAATAGCGAAAAACATGAAGCGAGATGATACTGGCCGCACACCAACCTATATCGACAGCTCAATAAACACATTGAGCACGACTACACCGACCTATATCGACAGCTCAGTAAACACTGAACTGAGCACGGCTACAGCGACCTATATCGACAGCTCAGTAAACACACTGAGCACGGCTACACCGACCTATATCGACAGCAGTAAGCACATTGAGCACGGCTACACCGACCTATATCGACAGCTCACTAAACACTGAACTGAGCACGGCTACACCGACCTATATCGACAGCTCAGTAAACACTGAACTGAGCACAGCTACACCGACCTATATCGACAGCTCAGTAAACACTGAACTGAGCACGGCTACACCGACCTATATCGACAGCAGTAAACACTGAACTGAGCACGGCTACACCGACCTATATCGACAGCAGTAAACACACTGAGCACGGCTACACCGACCTGTATCGACAGCTCAGTAAACACTGAACTGAGCACTGCTACACCGACCTATATCGACAGAAGTAAACACTGAACTGAGCACGGCTACACCCACCTATATCGACAGCTCAGTAAACACTGAACTGAGCACGGCTACACCGACCTATATCGACAGCAGTAAACACACTGAGCACGGCTACACCGACCTATATCGACAGCTCAGTAAACACTGAACTGAGCACTGCTACACCGACCTATATCGACAGAAGTAAACACTGAACTGAGCACGGCTACACCCACCTATATCGACAGCTCAGTAAACACTGAACTGAGCACGGCTACACCGACCTATATCGACAGCAGTAAACACTGAACTGAGCACGGCTACACAGACCTATATCGACAGCAGTAAACACTGAACTGAGCACGGCTACACCGACGTATATCGACAGCAGTAAACACTGAACTGAGCACGGCTACACCGACCTATATCGAAAGCAGTAAACACTGAACTGAGCACGGCTACACCGACCTATATCGACAGCTCAGTAAACCCACTGAGCACGGCTACACCGACCTATATCGACAGCAATTAACACTGAACTGAGCACGGCTACACCGACCTATATCCACAGCAGTAAACACTGAACTGAGTACGGCTACACAGACCTATATCGACAACAGTAAACACTGAACTGAGCACGGCTACACCGACCTATATCGACAGCAGTAAACACACTGAGCACCGCTACACCGACCTATATCGACAGCTCAGTAAACACTGAACTGAGCACGGCTACACCGACCTATATCGAAAGCTCAGTAAACACACTGAGCACGGCTACACCGACCTATATCGGCAGCTCAGTAAACACACTGAGCACGGCTACACGGACCTATATCGACAGCAGTAAACACTGAACTGAGCACGGCTACACCGACCTATATCGACAGCTCAGTAAACACTGAACTGAGCACGGCTACACCGACCTATATCGACAGCAGTACACACACTGAGCACCGCTACACCGACCTATATCGACAGCTCAGTAAACACACTGAGCACGGCTACACCGACCTATATCGACAGCAGTAAACACTGAACTGAACACGGCTACACCGACCTATATCGACAGCTCAGTAAACACACTGAGCACGGCTACACCGACCTATATCGACAGCAGTAAACACTGAACTGAACACGGCTACACCGACCTATATCGACAGCATTAAACACTGAACTGAGCAAGGCTACACCGACCTATATCGACAGCTCAGTAAACACTGAACTGAGCACGGCTACACCGACCTATATCGACAGCAGTAAACACTGAACTGAGCACGGCTACACCGACCTATATCGACAGCAGTAAACACTAAACTGAGCACGGTACACCGACCTATATCGACAGCAGTAAACACTGAACTGAGCACGGCTACACCGACCTATATCGACAGCTCAGTAAACGCTGAACTGAGCACGGCTACACCGACCTATATCGACAGCAGTAAACACTGAACTGAGCACGGCTACACCGACCTATATCGACAGCAGTAAACACTGAACTGAGCACGGCTACACCGACCTATATCGACAGCTCAGTAAACACTGAACTGAGCACGGCTACACCGACCTATATCGACAGCTCAGTAAACACTGAACTGAGCACGGCTACACCGACCTATATCGACAGCAGTAAACACACTGAGCACGGCTACACCGACCTATATCGACAGCTCAGTAAACACTGAACTGAGCACGGCTACACCGACCTATATCGACAGAGCAGTAAACACTGAACTGAGCACGGCTACACCGACCTATATCGACAGCAGTAAACACTGAACTGAGCACGGCTACACCGACCTATATCGACAGCAGTAAACACTGAACTGAGCACGGCTACACCGACCTATATCGACAGCTCAGTAAACACTGAACTGAGCAAGGCTACACCGACCTATATCGACAGCTCAGTAAACACTGAACTGAGCACGGCTACACCGACCTATATCGACAGCTCAGTAAACACTGAACTGAGCACGGCTACCCCGACCTATATCGACAGCAGTAAACACTGAACTGAGCACGGCTACACCGACCTATATCGACAGCTCAGTAAACACACTGAGCACGGCTACACCGACCTATATCGACAGCTCAGTAAACGCTGAACTGAGCACGGCTACGCCGACCTATATCGACAGAGCAGTAAACACTGAACTGAGCACGGCTACACCGACCTATATCGACAGAGCAGTAAACACTGAACTGAGCACGGCTACACCGACCTATATCGACAGCAGTAAACACTGAACTGAGCACGGCTACACCGACCTATATCGACAGCAGTAAACACTGAACTGAGCACGGCTACACCGACCTATATCGACAGCAGTAAACATACTGAGCACGGCAACACCGACCTATATCGACAGCTCAGTAAACACTGAACTGAGCACGGCTACACCGACCTATAAAAACAGCAGTAAACACTGAACTGAGCACGGCTACACCGACCTATATCGACAGAGCAGTAAACATACTGGGCACGGCTACACCGACCTATATCGACAGCAGTAAGCACACTGAGCACGGCTACACCGACCTATATCGACAGCAGTAAACACTGAACTCAGCACGGCTACACCGACCTATATAGACAGAGCAGTAAACACACTGAGCACGGCTACACCGACCTATATCGACAGCAGTAAACACACTGAGCACGGCTACACCGACCTATATCGACAGCAGTAAACACTGAACTGAGCACGGCTACACCGACCTATATCGACAGAGCAGTAAACACACTGAGCACGGCTACACCGACCTATATCGACAGCAGTAAACACTGAACTGAGCACGGCTACACCGACCTATATCGACAGCAGTAAACACTGAACTGAGCACGGCTACACCGACCTATATCGCCAGAGCAGTAAACACATCCAGCATGGCTACACCGACCTATATCGACAGCAGTAAACACTGAACTGAGCAGGGCTACACCGACCTATATCGACAGCAGTAAACACTGAACTGAGCAAGGCTACACCGACCTATATCGACAGAGCAGTAAACACTGAACTGAGCACGGCTACACCGACCTATATCGACAGCAGTAAACACTGAACTGAGCACGGCACACCGACCTATATCGACAGCAGTAAACACTGAACTGAGCAAGGCTACACCGACCTATATCGACAGAGCAGTAAACACTGAACTGAGCACGGCTACACCGACCTATATCGACAGCAGTAAACACACTGAGCACGGCTACACCGACCTATATCGACAGCAGTAAACACAGAACTGAGCACGGCTACACCGGCCTATATCGACAGAGCAGTAAACACTGAACTGAGCACGGCTACACCGACCTATATCGACAGCAGTAAACACACTGAGAACGGCTACACCGACCTATATCGACAGCTCAGTAAACACTGAACTGAGCACGGTACACCGACCTATATCGACAGTAGTAAACACTGAACTGAGCACGGCTACACCGACCTATATCGACAGCTCAGTAAACACTAAACTGAGCACGGTACACCGACCTATATCGACAGCTGTAAACACTGAACTGAGCACGGCTACACCGAACTATATCGACAGCAGTAAACACTGAACTGAGCACGGCTACACCGACCTATATCGACAGCTCAGTAAACACTGAACTGAGCACGGCTATACCGACCTATATCGACAGCATTCAACACTAGACCGAGCACGGCTACACCGACCTATATCGACAGCAGTAAACACTGAACTGAGCACGGGTACACCGACCTATATCGACAGCAGTAAACACACTGAGCACGGCTACACCGACCTATATCGACAGCTCAGTAAACACTGAACTGAGCACGGCTACACCGACCTATATCGACAGCAGTAAACACTGAACTGAGCACGGCTACACCGACCTATATCGACAGCAGTAAACACTGAACTGAGCACGGCTACACCGACCTATATCGACAGAGCAGTACACACTGAGCTGAGCACGGCTACACCGACCTATATCGACAGAAGTATACACTGAACTGAGCACGGCTACACCCACCTATATCGAGAGCTCAGTAAACACTGAACTGAGCACGGCTACACCGACCTATATCGACAGCAGTAAACGCTGAACTGAGCACGGCTACACCGACCTATATCGACAGCAGTAAACACTGAACTGAGCACGGCTACACCGACCTATATCGACAGCAGTAAACACTGAACTGAGCACGGCTACACCGACCTATATCGACAGGTCAGTAAACACTGAACTGAGCAAGGCTACACCGACCTATATCGACAGCTCAGTAAACACTGAACTGAGCACGGCTACACCGAACTATATCGACAGCAGTAAACACTGAACTGAGCACGGCTACACCGACCTATATCGACAGCTCAGTAAACACTGAACTGAGCACGGCTACACCGACCTATATCGACAGCTCAGTAAACACACTGAGCACGGCTACACCGACCTATATCGACAGCAGTAAACACTGAACTGAGCACGGCTACACAGACCTATATCGACAGCAGTAAACACTGAACTGAGCACGGCTACACCGACCTATATCGACAGCAGTAAACATTGAACTGAGCACGGCTACACCGACCTATATCAACAGAGCAGTAAACACACTGAGCACTGCTACACCGACCTATATCGACAGAGCAGTAAACACACTGAGCACGGCTACACCGACCTATATCGACAGCAGTAAACCCTGAACTGAGCACGGCTACACCGACCTATATCGACAGAGCAGTAAACACACTGAGCACGGCTACGCCGACCTATATCGACAGCAGTAAACACACTGAGCACGGCTACACCGACCTATATCGACAGCAGTAAACACTGAACTGAGCACGGCTACACCGACCTATATCGACAGAGCAGTAAACATACTGAGCACGGCTACACCGACCTATATCAATAACAGTAAACACTGAACTGAGCACGGCTACACCGACCTATATCGACAGCAGTAAACACTGAACTGAGCACGGCTACACCGACCTATATCGACAGAGCAGTAAACACACTGAGCACGGCTACACCGACCTATATCGACAGCAGTAAACACTGAACTGAGCACGGCTACACCGACCTATATCGACAGAGCAGTAAACACACTAAGCACGGCTACACCGACCTATATCGACAGCATTAAACACTTAACTGAACACGGCTACACCGACCTATATCGACAGCAGTAAACACTGAACTGAGCACGGCTACACCGACCTATATCGACAGCAGCAAACACTGAACTGAGCACGGCTACATCGACCTATATCGACAGAGCAGTAAACACAATGAGCACGGCTACACCGACCTATATCAACAGCAGTAAACACTGAACTGAGCACGGCTACACCGACCTATATCGACAGAGCAGCAAACATACTGGGCACGGCTACACCGACCTATATCGACAGCAGTAAGCACACTGAGCACGGCTACACCGACCTATATCGACAGCAGTAAACACTGAACTGAGCACGGCTACACCGACCTATATAGACAGAGCAGTAAACACACTGAGCACGGCTACACCGACCTATATCGACAGCAGTAAACACACTGAGCACGGCTACACCGACCTATATCGACAGCAGTAAACACTGAACTGAGCACGGCTACACCGACCTATATCGACAGAGCAGTAAACACACTGAGCACGGCTACACCGACCTATATCGACAGCAGTAAACACTGAACTGGGCACGGCTACACCGACCTATATCGACAGCAGTAAACACTGAACTGAGCACGGCTACACCGACCTATATCGCCAGAGCAGTAAACACACCCAGCATGGCTACACCGACCTATATCGACAGCAGTAAACACTGAACTGAGCAGGGCTACACCGACCTATATCGACAGAGCAGTAAACATACTGAGCACGGCTACACCGACCTATATCGACAGCTCAGTAAACACTGAACTGAGCACGGCTATACCGACCTATATCGACAGCATTCAACACTAGACCGAGCACGGCTACACCGACCTATATCGACAGCAGTAAACACTGAACTGAGCACGGCTACACCGACCTATATCGACAGCAGTAAACACACTGAGCACGGCTACACCGACCTATATCGACAGCTCAGTAAACACTGAACTGAGCACGGCTACACCGACCTATATCGACAGCAGTAAACACTGAACTGAGCACGGCTACACCGACCTATATCGACAGCTCAGTAAACACTGAACTGAGCAAGGCTACACCGACCTATATCGACAGCTCCGTAAACACTGAACTGAGCACGGCTACACCGACCTATATCGACAGCTCAGTAAACACTGAACTGAGCACGGCTACCCCGACCTATATCGACAGCAGTAAACACTGAACTCAGCACGGCTACACCGACCTATATCGACAGCTCAGTAAACACACTGAGCACGGCTACACCGACCTATATCGACAGCTCAGTAAACGCTGAACTGAGCACGGCTACGCCGACCTATATCGACAGAGCAGTAAACACTTAACTGAGCACGGCTACACCGACCTATATCGACAGAGCAGTAAACACTGAACTGAGCACGGCTACACCGACCTATATCGACAGCAGTAAACACTGAACTGAGCACGGCTACACCGACCTATATCGACAGCAGTAAACACTGAACTGAGCACGGCTACACCGACCTATATCGACAGCAGTAAACATACTGAGCACGGCTACACCGACCTATATCGACAGCTCAGTAAACACTGAACTGAGCACGGCTACACCGACCTATAAAAACAGCAGTAAACACTGAACTGAGCACGGCTACACCGACCTATATCGACAGAGCAGTAAACATACTGGGCACGGCTACACCGACCTATATCGACAGCAGTAAGCACACTGAGCACGGCTACACCGACCTATATCGACAGCAGTAAACACTGAACTCAGCACGGCTACACCGACCTATATAGACAGAGCAGTAAACACACTGAGCACGGCTACACCGACCTATATCGACAGCAGTAAACACACTGAGCACGGCTACACCGACCTATATCGACAGCAGTAAACACTGAACTGAGCACGGCTACACCGACCTATATCGACAGAGCAGTAAACACACTGAGCACGGCTACACCGACCTATATCGACAGCAGTAAACACTGAACTGAGCACGGCTACACCGACCTATATCGACAGCAGTAAACACTGAACTGAGCACGGCTACACCGACCTATATCGCCAGAGCAGTAAACACATCCAGCATGGCTACACCGACCTATATCGACAGCAGTAAACACTGAACTGAGCAGGGCTACACCGACCTATATCGACAGCAGTAAACACTGAACTGAGCAAGGCTACACCGACCTATATCGACAGAGCAGTAAACACTGAACTGAGCACGGCTACACCGACCTATATCGACAGCAGTAAACACTGAACTGAGCACGGCACACCGACCTATATCGACAGCAGTAAACACTGAACTGAGCAAGGCTACACCGACCTATATCGACAGAGCAGTAAACACTGAACTGAGCACGGCTACACCGACCTATATCGACAGCAGTAAACACACTGAGCACGGCTACACCGACCTATATCGACAGCAGTAAACACAGAACTGAGCACGGCTACACCGGCCTATATCGACAGAGCAGTAAACACTGAACTGAGCACGGCTACACCGACCTATATCGACAGCAGTAAACACACTGAGAACGGCTACACCGACCTATATCGACAGCTCAGTAAACACTGAACTGAGCACGGTACACCGACCTATATCGACAGTAGTAAACACTGAACTGAGCACGGCTACACCGACCTATATCGACAGCTCAGTAAACACTAAACTGAGCACGGTACACCGACCTATATCGACAGCTGTAAACACTGAACTGAGCACGGCTACACCGAACTATATCGACAGCAGTAAACACTGAACTGAGCACGGCTACACCGACCTATATCGACAGCTCAGTAAACACTGAACTGAGCACGGCTATACCGACCTATATCGACAGCATTCAACACTAGACCGAGCACGACTACACCGACCTATATCGACAGCAGTAAACACTGAACTGAGCACGGCTACACCGACCTATATCGACAGCAGTAAACACACTGAGCACGGCTACACCGAACTATATCGACAGCTCAGTAAACACTGAACTGAGCACGGCTACACCGACCTATATCGACAGCAGTAAACACTGAACTGAGCACGGCTACACCGACCTATATCGACAGCAGTAAACACTGAACTGAGCACGGCTACACCGACCTATATCGACAGAGCAGTACACACTGAGCTGAGCACGGCTACACCGACCTATATCGACAGAAGTATACACTGAACTGAGCACGGCTACACCCACCTATATCGAGAGCTCAGTAAACACTGAACTGAGCACGGCTACACCGACCTATATCGACAGCAGTAAACGCTGAACTGAGCACGGCTACACCGACCTATATCGACAGCAGTAAACACTGAACTGAGCACGGCTACACCGACCTATATCGACAGCAGTAAACACTGAACTGAGCACGGCTACACCGACCTATATCGACAGGTCAGTAAACACTGAACTGAGCAAGGCTACACCGACCTATATCGACAGCTCAGTAAACACTGAACTGAGCACGGCTACACCGAACTATATCGACAGCAGTAAACACTGAACTGAGCACGGCTACACCGACCTATATCGACAGCTCAGTAAACACTGAACTGAGCACGGCTACACCGACCTATATCGACAGCTCAGTAAACACACTGAGCACGGCTACACCGACCTATATCGACAGCAGTAAACACTGAACTGAGCACGGCTACACAGACCTATATCGACAGCAGTAAACACTGAACTGAGCACGGCTACACCGACCTATATCGACAGCAGTAAACATTGAACTGAGCACGGCTACACCGACCTATATCGACAGAGCAGTAAACACACTGAGCACTGCTACACCGACCTATATCGACAGAGCAGTAAACACACTGAGCACGGCTACACCGACCTATATCGACAGCAGTAAACCCTGAACTGAGCACGGCTACACCGACCTATATCGACAGAGCAGTAAACACACTGAGCACGGCTACGCCGACCTATATCGACAGCAGTAAACACACTGAGCACGGCTACACCGACCTATATCGACAGCAGTAAACACTGAACTGAGCACGGCTACACCGACCTATATCGACAGAGCAGTAAACATACTGAGCACGGCTACACCGACCTATATCAATAACAGTAAACACTGAACTGAGCACGGCTACACCGACCTATATCGACAGCAGTAAACACTGAACTGAGCACGGCTACACCGACCTATATCGACAGAGCAGTAAACACACTGAGCACGGCTACACCGACCTATATCGACAGCAGTAAACACTGAACTGAGCACGGCTACACCGACCTATATCGACAGAGCAGTAAACACACTGAGCACGGCTACACCGACCTATATCGACAGCAGTAAACACTTAACTGAACACGACTACACCGACCTATATCGACAGCAGTAAACACTGAACTGAGCACGGCTACACCGACCTATATCGACAGCAGCAAACACTGAACTGAGCACGGCTACATCGACCTATATCGACAGAGCAGTAAACACAATGAGCACGGCTACACCGACCTATATCAACAGCAGTAAACACTGAACTGAGCACGGCTACACCGACCTATATCGACAGAGCAGTAAACATACTGGGCACGGCTACACCGACCTATATCGACAGCAGTAAGCACTGAACTGGGCACGGCTACACCGACCTATATCGACAGCAGTAAACACTGAACTGAGCACGGCTACACCGACCTATATCGCCAGAGCAGTAAACACACCCAGCATGGCTACACCGACCTATATCGACAGCAGTAAACACTGAACTGAGCAGGGCTACACCGACCTATATCGACAGAGCAGTAAACATACTGAGCACGGCTACACCGACCTATATCGACAGCAGTAAACACTGAACTGAGCAAGGCTACACCGACCTATATCGACAGAGCAGTAAACACTGAACTGAGCACGGCAACACCGACCTATATCGACAGCAGTAAACACTGAACTGAGCACGGCACACCGACCTATATCGACAGCAGTAAACACTGAACTGAGCACGGCTACACCGACTTATATCGACAGCAGTAAACACTGAACTGAGCAAGGCTACACCGACCTATATCGACAGCAGTAAATACACTGAGCACGGCTACACCGACCTATAGCGATGTTATGGTGTGGCCTTACCCCCCCCCCCCCCCCCCCCCCCGTAACGTATTGCCTGGATTCGCCCCCGTCTCCGCAACCGCCAGCTCCGTCCCTGAGCGCGCCTCTGCCGGCGCATACCCAGAGGGCATTGTCTGGGTCGAGGGACGCCGGGCGGGGTCACGGGCGCCTCAGTGTCACTTGCGTCTCTATGTCCGGCACAGCAATACATGACACGAGTGCTTACTGTTTCCGCGACTTAGACGAAACGAACCGAAACACAACAAGCAGTAAACACACTGAGCACGGCTACGCCGACCTATATCGACAGCAGTAAACACACTGAGCACGGCTACACCGACCTATATCGACAGCAGTAAACACTGAACTGAGCAGGGCTACACCGACCTATATCGACAGCAGTAAACACACTGAGCACGGCTACACCGACCTATATCGACAGCAGTAAACACTGAACTGAGCACGGCTACACCGACCTATATCGACAGCAGTAAACACTGAACTAAGCACGGCTACACCGATCTATATCGACAGCAGTAAACACTGAACTGAGCACGGCTAGAGCGACCTATATCGACTGCAGTAAACACTGAACTGAGCACGGCTACACCGACCTATATCGACAGAGCAGTAAACACTGCTGCAGACCACGGCTGTACTCGCGCGCCCGATCTCCGACGCTTCAGCGAAGATAATGAAACGTAAGCATGAACACCTTAACAGAACAGCTCATTTTACAGGGTTGGCATTATCTTTGTATCTCCTAAAAAAACGATAAGTTAATGGGTTTATGGGGCAACAGGCCTATTATCTCAGAGAAAATGTTAATGAGTTAACCCGCGCCCCGCTGGGCTCTCCAGCCGAACGCGCCCCGCGGGGGGGGCAGATGCTGCCCCCCCCCCCCCCCCCCTCGTTATCTTCCGAACCAATAACCGCAGCGAGACGCGCAAGGTGGCAATCGAAAACTCTCAATGAGACGCGGCGCATCTAAACCATACGCGAAAGTTTAAAAATAAGGTCACATGTCAGGTCACGGTCAGGCCAAATGTCAAAATTGAGGTATTTTGTTTTGTGGGCCATACTTGTCATCCAAAGCCTAAGATTGCGACCATTATCGCACAAAGTGCTCTCAAAGGTATAATGCATCTCCCGCATACGCAAAAGTGAAATTGTAAGGAAAGGTCAAGGTCAAGGTCAGGTCACAAAAGGTCACAGGTCTACGAAAGCCATGCGACACATGTTGTATGGGTTATTTTACACGTATAATTCGACAGAAGCAGCCATTTTCACAAGCTGACACCATATAATCGCCCTCAGGTCAAGGGTCAGGTCACAATAAGGACAAAATTTATAATTGATTGATCTAAATAAAAAAGGCATGTTTCTAGACCCGTTTTGTCTCAGAAATACAGCGGTGGCATTGATTTATGCATCTTTTAAAGAAAGAAAAAAACGTAACTTTAAGGGAATGTTTCACCTTTGAGTTAGTTTTAAACTGAGATAGACATTATCTTGGGCCATAATTGAAATGTCTAAATTACTAGGGTCATTTTCCCAAACTTAACCGTTGTTAAGCAACTGAATGTATTATTTGCAAAATGGTACCCCAGGCTGGTGCAGCCGCTGATTAGCGCTGACAGCCACCTTTTCAGCCAATCCCACTTTGTCAGCCAATCAGCGGCGGTCTATTCCACAATAATGACGTAATCAGGCCAAACTTAAAAACTTGTATAAAGTTAAGTGACTTTTCGAGTGAAAAAATATCACCATCGTTTTCATCAGCATTTCTTCATATTGTCGACTACAACCAGCGTAAATTTGACAACTTTCAGAAAGGTGAAACATTCCCTTTAAAAAAAAAATGATGTCATGAGTTACTTATACTTAGGGAGCCATAATTCAGTCAAAAATAAAGATATTGTTTTGAAATTTGGTTTGTGTATCGCCCATACTTGGTTATCTAATAAGTCTTTCGTTTTTTTTAATATCTTCAACCCCAAAACAAAATTGTGGAAAGTCTTCAGATTTTTTGTTTTTGTTGAGGGGGGGTCACCCCCCCCCCCCCCCCCCCCCCCAAAAAAAAAATGAAAATCCGATATAGCCATTTGGAAGAGAATGTCATTTCCGTTCTTTTGACGTTTTCTATTTGCAATTTGCATCAAAACTCTATTTTTCTACGATTTGTCAAACATTTATCGTTTTTCCACCAAAAATGGCATGAGATGACGTCATTAACCCTCGCCTCGTGCACTGTGCAGCGTCCGATCAGTGCGTGACCGTAAAGGGGGGAAGGGGTACGACCCCACGACCACGACCCCCCCCCCCCCCCCCCCCAGCGTTTCGCCCCTAATTGGGCTAGAGAGAGCTTCGATTAAAAAACGAACGTGTTGCTTGTCACGAGAAGAAACCATTGATACCCGATTTTAAGGTCCTAGGTCATTAGGTGACCTCTGAGGTCATGTCAATGACCCAAAATTCAACCAAATTGTAAATGCGTATAAATTGAATTTAATCGAGCCAGAATCACGAATGAGCATATAATTATGCTAAATTGGTGCCAAATTTGAAATCAGCGTCACAAAAATGTCCCAGAAACTGCCAGATTCCAAAAGTTCATGTCAGGTCATGACAGGTCATTTGAGGTCAGTGACCTCGCTTGACCTGTTGGGGCGCATGATCCCAGTGGAACATATAAATATGTAAAATGGATCCCATATTTGAAATCAGCGTCACAAAACGTCCTAGAAACTGCCAGAAGCCAAAAAGTAGTATGAGGTCATCGGAGGTCAGTGACCTCGGTTGACCACTGAGGTCAATCGAGGTCACAATATCAATGGAAACCACAACTGTCACCTGGAAACACCTGTGCATATGCTCCTGAACAAAAAACATTATGAAACTGCACAAGTTACAAGGATCAATACTACGGGACGCCAGTTACGCCTGCCATGGCCTTGAAAAACAGGTCAACGGTCACGGGTCATGTGACCAACAACTGATTTTTTCAGAATGTGTCAAATTGTTCACAAGTAGGGTACTGAAAGTTGCATCGCAATCGGTTGATATTTACGCGAGTTATTCCTGAAAAACCGAAGGGGTGGCATCAACCCCCTGCACTGGCGAGGGTTAAAACGGCATTATCTCCCAAAGTACTACATCAATTGCAATGAACTTGGGTGAGAAGACGTAAAATTGATGTAGCATAAGGTACTGAAAGTTCCACGTCGGTATCTATCACAGTTTTCAAGTTATTGAGCAAATCCGGGAGGGGGCAGATTTGCCCCCCCCCCCCCAGCGGGGCGCGGGTTAATGGACCAAGGGGCTCAATGGGTTAACAGGTTAAATTAGCTCCCAAAAATAAAAATGGGTTAAAAGGTTACCAGGTCAATAGTTCCTCTTGTTTCACACAAATTTCTGGGGTTGTTTGTGTTCATTTTATATGATGATAGTCTTCACATTGTTTTAGGTTTCAGGATCAGGACACACATAGGAGAATGCTTATATTTTCATCAAGTTGAATTTCCAATGAAAAGTAATTACTCCAAGCAATATGTCACTATTATAGTAATTATCATGTATAAAACTGCATAAATAACTTACTGAAATGCATTTTACTACAGTAATTCCAGTTATTGGTGATGACTGGAAGTGCATCATGGCATGCTGTTGAATGAATGGCAAATGAAACATGAGCACTGGTTTTTTTTACTGATACCTACCATCGCAAAAATTAAAATTAGCTTCATTGTCGAATTATGGAATAACATATGACAAATTGACTTCTTTTGACATTTCTAGAGTTTGCAGAGCATACCAGAAGCTGTTTAGACTGTAGAAGTAAGTAAAAGTTGCCTCCTAATGTTGGAAAAAACAACAAAATAATGATTGAAAAAATTACCCTTTTAGACAATCAAAGTTCATCAATGCAAGGTTCAGGTTAGATGAATAGGTACAGCTGACTAGGTGCATCATCCTCAGTCATTTGTTAGGGAAGTAAAACTTTAACCACTTAATTCTGCCAATGACCTAGAATTGCATGATCCAATGGTGGAGTCAGATCTGATGCAATAAGCTTCTCTTGTGTGGGTCATGATCTCGGAAATCCATTCAAATAAAAACATTCAGATTAAATTCCCCCAAAGCAAAGTAAAACAAAAGGCTGAAGAAGCATAGCAATGATAGCAATGATAGTGAAGATAGATAGCCCTTTAATAATGAAATCATAAATGCATCATTACAAATATATATTGATGACCAAAGATATTTTAGAGGTTAGTTACAGGATAGGGTAACGGTGGGGCTGGCGTCACCGTCCGGGGCTGGCGTCACTCTCGCGGCCGGGCAATCAAATCAAGGTTCAGGTTACTATCACGTTGTTGGTCTGGAGTCATGGGGAAGCTTAATGACGTCACCAGATACAAGTGAATCTTGGGCAGCCCCGATTTAATAGCTACGAGCGGTAGGCTGAACCGATCGGAATTAATTAAACTTAACTAACCTTATCTAACCTAACCCCACCATTAGGTCTGATCGGGTCGGCCTACAGCTTGTAGTCATTAAGTCTGATCGGGTTGGCCTACAGCTTGTAGTCATTAAGTCTGATCGGGTCTGCCTACAGCTTGTAGCCATTAAGTCTGATCGGGTCGGCCTACAGCTTGTAGCCATTAAGTCTGATCGCAACAAAACCTACTGCTCGTAGCCATTAAGTCTGATCAGGTCCGCCTAAGATTCGCTCGTAGTCAGAATCTGGTGACGTCATTAAGCTTCCCATGACTCCAAACCAACAACGGTGATAGTAACCTGAACCTTGATTTGATTGCCCGGCCGCGAGGGTGACGCCAGCCCCACCATTATCCAGGATAGCAGGCTTGAGTCTTGATATTTACAAGAAAAATGCCAATGACTTCAACAATTAAAAATAACAAGAAATCCTCACTTAACAATGCATGAGTTTGGAAATGCTTTATCCCTCACATAGAATACCTACACACACTGAAATCAAAATAACAGTCAATAGGCATAGCTTGTCATAGTCAGGTAGGAAGACCCCTATCTCAATCTGCAGACTGTTGAATTTGCAAGCAGCAGGTTTGAGTGAATAGATAAAGCGGGATCATCTGGCATGCTTAAGTCAATATAAAAAGGCTAAGAATCTGACAGGATATTACAAGAAAGTCACTTTTTTGTCTTACCTTCGATCACAGTCCAAAAGCACGGCGGTGCGCTTGTTGTTGTTGCGTTAGGGCTATTAGTAAAGTAATCTTGGTTAGGGCGAGTAGCTTCTTTGCCCAGCGTCCAACATGCACCAGCTGCTTCGACTAAACAGCAGAAATCGACACTAATGGCGCAGTTGCGACAAAATATAGCGGACTGTGATAACAAATGTACCGCCTGCGTACAGAGGTCCTGGTGTAGTATGTAACGGAAGTTAGCCGACATTCAGCCCAGCCCAGATTCGGCCCAGATTCGTACTGCCATATGTGAAGGGAAACTTCACGCACCCAAAAAACACATACAAACCATAGAACGCGCTAAAAGGGGGTATCTTTGGAAAGCCCACGTCACAAGGAACACATTCATGTCCTTGGATTTACCCTACCTCCCCTAGAAAATGCCCTGGGGCTGTTACAAAATTGGACGAATGCCATACAAGCATACAGTCACTATAAGCCCTATAACTCAATATAAAACTCACGAATACTCAAAACTCAGCATGCCAGTGCAAAAAGGTCGTCTGCAGCTTGTCACAAAGAGCCCATGTGTGACATCTAAATTTAGTGTTGCTAGAGTCCGTCAAACTTTTCGGTCACTTACAACCTAATAACTCAGACGAAAACTCACGAATCAACTCCAAACTCGACACAAAGATGTAGACAGGTCGTCTGAAGCTTCACACAAAACGTACATGTGTGAAATCTAAAATTAGAGCTTGTAGAGGACTCTAAACAGTACGGTATCCTCTCCAGTGTTAGCTCATAGTCACTTAAATCCCATTAACTCAAAAAGAAACTCACGAATGAACTCCAAACTCGCCACAGGTGTACACAGGTCCTCTGAAGCTTTCCTAAAAGTACCGATGTGTGACATCTAAAATTAGATCTTGTAGAGGCCTCCAAACTTTACGGTACCCTTCTCTTGAGTTAGCACGTAGTCACTTAAATCCCAATAACTCAAAAAGAAACTCACGAATGAACTCCAAATTTAGCAGACAGGTGTACACATATCATCTAAAGCTTCCCTAAAAGAGCCCATATGTGACATCTAAAATTAGAGCTTGTAGAGTCCATCAAACTGCTCGGTGATTTACCGCATCTAATCATCTCTGTTGTGGTTACACATGGTCACTGAAAACGAATAACTCAAAAAGAAACTCACGAATGAACTCCAACCTCGGCACAGAGGTGAACACAGGTCGTCTGAAGCTTCTCTTAAAGTGCCGATGTGTGACATCTAAAATTAGATCTTGTAGATGCCTCCAAACTGTACGGTACCCGTCTCTTGTGTTAACACGTAGTCACTTAAATCACAATAACTCACAAAGAAACTCACGAATGAACTCCATCCTCGGCACAGAGGTGAACAAAGGTCGTCTGAAGCTTCCCTAAAATAGCCCAAGTGTGACATCTAAAAGTAGATCTTGTAGAGGCCTCCAAACTTTACGGTACCCGTCTCCTGTGTTAACACGTAGTCACTAAAATCCCAATAACTCAAAAAGAAACTCACGAATGAACTCCAAATTTAGCAGACAGGTGTATACATATCTATAAAGCTTCCCTAAAAGAGCCCATGTGTGACATCTAAAATTAGAGCTTGTAGAGTCCATCAAACTTCTCGGTGATTTACCGCATCTGTTGTGGTTACACATGGTCACTGAAAACGCAATAACTCTAAAAGAAACTCACGAATGAACTCCAACCTCCGCACTCAGATATTCAGATGCCCCGTAGCGAGCGGCTGCTGCAAGCGCGGGCGGGCACCCACCACAACGTTACTCGCTAACAGTCACAACGGAATTATATATGCAAACGACATACATCGTACAACACGACAGTTGCAAGACGGCATTGAGCAGTCAAATGTTATGGCGCTCCTGCACGTAATGCATGCGACACTTCAGTTTGTTGTATTGTTTATATATATATATAT
>JAXIVJ010000894.1:0-15000 GCA_036785665.1 Chirona hameri
ATATATATATATATATATATATATATATATATATATATATATATATATATATATATATATATATATATATATATATATATATATATATATATATATATATATATATATATATATATATATATATATATATATATATATATATATATATATAATATATATATATATATATATATATATATATATATATATATATATATATATATATATATATATTATATATATATATATTTATATATATAGGTCAAATTTGTCAAAAATAGGTCAAATTGTTAAGTCATCTTAACAATTTGACCTCAGGTCAAGGTCAAGTAGTGACCCAAGTATGGCATGTTGCATATGGGAAGACGTATCTCGACGAGACAAACACATTGATGTCTGCTTTACTTCTCTATCTTCATTATGTCGGGAGTTATTGACAAAAAAGTGATGGTGACCTCGCATGACCTCAAATGGCCCAATAGGAGTCACTGAACACAAATTTCACTTGGATCATTAAGAATATCCTATAAGAACATGATCCAGAAGTAATTGAACTAATATCATGCATATCCTTGAAATAGGAAGCATTTGTATATTTCCCCATTGACTTATTATAGGGAGGTTACGAAATTGACCTGACCTTAAGTCACCGATATCAAAATTCCGAGACAGACGAATTGTACGTACTGATGCCCTCATGACATCCTGCATGTTTCAAACTGATCGGTAAAAAACTCTGGCTTTGGCACAACTGCAAACATGTTTGGAGGTGGGGTCACTTGACCTGGTCTGGTGACCTGACCTGAGATGACCCGAGGTTATTTTGTTTTCAAAGTGTGCGCAATTGATGTCCTAACAGGTGTGCCTAAACCCGGCGGCGCTACGCGCCGCTGTTTTTCCGCTATCTTTGAAAAACCTGAGGGGGGGAATCACCCCCCCCCCCCCCCCACCCCCCACCCCCTGCAGTGCGCGGGTTAAGGTTTCCTCCGATCCCGTCAGTTCCAAGCGTAGTACAGATATGATCCATGCTTTGTTCGGGAAAACGGCTACCCGTCCCGTTGGCTTAATGGGGTGGCACGTCAGGCCATGTCACAGCACAACAACAGGAACACCAATAAAACAGCCCACAGACCACCACGGAAGGATAGGATTTATGTAACCCTCCCCTTCATAAATGACACCCTGACTCGGAGAGTGGACGCCGCCCTAAAGTCTGTCAATTCTAACCTGACAGCGTCATGAAAGAATGACAACACCATCACTAAACGGCTGGTGCACACGGCTCTAGAGCCCCCACCTTGTCGCGCCGGGAGAAGGTCCTGTCACACGTGCGACAGTGGACTGCCTGGTCGATGCACTACTAAAAATGTAGTCTATCAGATCACTTGTTTGAGGTGCGCTACCTCTCACTCAAAACGAACCCCCTCCGACATGCGTAGGGGAAACTAAACGGTGTGTCAGATACCGGTTCGATGAACACTTTAAAGACGGGGTGAATCGCACTCAACAAACCCCATTCGGGGAGCACATGAGACAATGCCACCCTAATGAGTCAGAGCCTCGGCTATCCATCGCTATACTCCGTCGATGTAAAGACGCTGCAGACTTCGGAAGATAGCCGAGGTTCTGGCCATTCGAGACAGACAGCCCAAACTAAATAGTCAGTTTGATACCTGGCAGCTGTTAGGTCCTTGAAGTGTGTTCCTGGGGCTGGTGGTGTGAAAATATGTGGCTCCTTTGTATCGCCTAGCATAACACTAGCATGTAGTGCTAAAGTTGATACTCGTATACTGTTTGTAAATGACTGTAAATATGTGAGTGATGCAGCTGTGTAATTCGTTTGATGGCCTTCGCTCGTGATGAGGTGGAGGGGTTCGGTTTAATGCAGGGAGATATTTACTGGTGTTTCACCATTGCAGTTTCATCAATTCAGATGAAGCCGCAATGGTGAAATATTAGTTAATATATTATCTTTGTAATTTTCGAATTGTCTACTTTACCATGAGCAAAGGCTATATAAACACGAATTATAAAGTAACTCTGATAATGCTCACAACAGCCATTTAACATAATTAGTTATTTTACTTGTTATCAGAAATCACGGTACTGTGAACTTTGTCAGAAATTATGTTAATTGTTCAGTGGTAGAGACATGGTATGTCATATTCTCTTTTCCTAATTTTTGATGAGCATTGGTCATTTTATCGGACTTTCAAAGGAAATTAGCCCCCCCCCCCCCCCCCCCCTCCCCGACGACTGGTTTGGAAATTTGTGCTCCGACAGAGCGAATTCGTCGGGCAAATTCGCTCGTTAGCAGATTTGTCGTGTTGCCGAACACAAACTGAGCGAATATTTGGTGACCGACGAATCACCGACGAATTCGTCGTGATTACGGCGAATTCGTCGTGTTGCCGATCGCACCCCTAATCTGGGTGGCTGAGCGTTTTGTGTGACCTCAGTAATATCTGTACACAACCGACTATAAGACACCGCTAATTCAAAACGTTACTGCACTGTGGCTCATAGGTTTCACGGGAAATTAATTCGTCGCCGTGAAATCCCCTAGGAGGCACTTTTCAGCCGTTGCCTGAGCTGTACATCTGAAGTGTTCTTAGTAGTACCCTCGTCCATCCGATGCTTCCCACCAACCGACCACACCACCAGCGAAGGTTAGGTCCGATGAATACCGATCTCGGTATCTGTGGATATGCGCCAGCCGTCGAATAGTAACGCCATCAGAGATTAGTGCTCCCTGTTATTGTGGTGTTCATTCAGCAACATTGAGGTAAACAACGCTGTGGATTTGGGAATTTTCAATACCATTCAAACAAACAGGTAATTCATTCAGACGTCCACAGCAAGTGGCAACAGCTCGATACTCATGCTCGGCGGGCCAGAACATATTTTTCTCATATGGAAATGTTATTACCGTGATACTGGAAATTTGATTATCATGGAAAGTTATGCACTGCGTAGTAATCCTGCGTATCTTGGATCGTAGTAGATATTTTGATGAAATGGAACAACAGCAGCACAAACACTCACTAAGTTTAAAAGTGAATCATGCGCTTTCGGGGCCTTGAATCCAACAAACTACACAGTATTGACACAATTTCTTGAGAAAATATTGCAGTTGATATTACAAGAGACTACTTCACTTTGAATAATAAGTCAGATCCTTATAATTGATCAAATCATAGGCATAGGAACAGAGGGGCGATGACAGGGGGCCATGGCCCTTCTTTTTCAACACTTTTCGGCCATTTGTTTTTGCCAAAATATTGTATTTTGCTTGGTGTGGAAAATGTGTGAGAGCAAAAGGTTCGCCAAGGCGAGAAAGGCCCAAATCTGCAAAGAAATGTTGTATAGGGGGTTGAATTTTTCTTAAGACAAAATATAATTTTCACTGTCCCCTCACTTTTCATTCATTTATTTATTTATGTATTGCACTTCGTCAGGTTCATCCACACGATCGAGGTTATTAGTGAACCATTGCCATACAAAGTTAATATCCCATGTCAGTCATATGATGATACTGCCTAACTATACTTACATTCGCTGCACAAGCTTACGAGCATGGGACTTACAACTATACACAGTCATCTCACTCAATCCGTTGCGCATCGCTACAGAGTTGTACAGCTTCGATGCGCGATATGCGAAGCAGCGCTTACCATGGTTGTTCTTTGGCCGTGCAATTGATAAGTGAGAAGACTGGCGAGTTGAGCGCGCTACAGCTTCATGGTTGTACGAGAGTTGACATCGCAGTGACAGAGGTCTACAGGTAGTTAAAAGCTGGTGGATCAGATTCAGATCGAAATATGCTACGAGTTGTGGTACATCAAGCCAATTCAGTTGCTGATGCACATCGGATATATGGTCGTATTTACGTCTTCCGGAAATAATACGCGCAGCGAAATTGATAACCTTTTGAATTTCTGACAGAACATCATGGCAAGCACTCCCGAACACTTGTATACAATAACGGACATGTGACATGACGGGCGAGTCTATGATCCTTGGAAGCAGACTTAGGTTTAACATGAAATTTCCACGACGTTCATACACTCCTGTATCAAATTATGGGCCTATAAAAACCTTGAATCTGTATCTTAGATCCGGCCAATCCTCACGAAATTTGGACCAGACCCATCTCACTCGCTGTGAGAACGACTTCAGGAATTGCAGAGGACATTTTTCCTCGCCTTTCCGCCTTCCATAAAAATACATGCGTCCAATGCCAAAGTAATACGAATTTCAGCTGGCTCTAATTAACACTTCTCTGAGCTACGTTTCAGCTGCAGCACGTATCGATCCAAGCGATGCTCGCCGACATCCCGGGCCGTGTTCTGTGGCGTAATTCAGGAAATCACGCATAGTGTAGCCTGGGATTAAGACTGCGTATTCAGACCGAGACTCAAACTTGGCGCTGTTTGTGCCTCAGATATGCATAAGTTCCAAATAAGTTCCGTCTAAAAATCCAGCAAGCTTTCTTAGTCGCCCGCACATGCAGATCGGACGGAGGCGGTCGCAAGCCCCACAACAACAACAAAATTTTCAGCCCTCACGACTCACGTGCGTCACAGACGTTGCACGCGCTCCGGAGTCGGCCCAAAATCTAAGTTCGCACAGGTCTGACTAGTGCTAACCCGTCCGCTCCGCTGGACGATTAGCTGGCATCTCCGGGATGGAGGTATTCGCACCAATTCAGCACGTGAATTAACTGGGACTTTTAAACTCAATAAACTGAGCGGTGCCGGATAGATAGACAGATATAGACACGGGGGCGCAGTCAGCTTTGTGAGCAGTCACGCACCGTCAGCTGACTAGAATGGAGTGTTTTATCAGATATGCGTACAGTGCGATTACCAGTTACCAGTTACCAGTTTATTCGAAAAAGATCCACGTACCTATATAATCGTGGCTTTTCACCCTTTCACGTCATATTTCTAAAACAGTGGGGACAACACTAGGGTTGAGGAGCAAAACACTTAAACAGGCATACTAAAATACACTCAATTAAAAGCACACACACACGCACTATAAGACGAGATAGACAGTGGCAGATCTGCACTCCCATCTAAATATCAGGTGCCATCAGCTCTCATGGCAGCCTTCAAAGTGGTACGAAAGCTGGGGGCGGTAGGATCCAGACGTGTGTTCAGAAGAGAAACACCACGGTAGCATAGCCTTCGTCGGCCGGACTCGGTGCGTATGCGTGGCAACGTCCAGTTTCTAGCACGACGCGTGTCATGTTCATGGACATTATTGGCACGCGGACCGATTGTATGACTCAGACATGCAGGCTCCTGATTCAAGATAACACGCTCCACAGCACATATCGTGTGAAAATCTATGAGTTGCTCTGCCGTAAGCCATCCTAACAGTCTAATCGCATCCGATACATGGTCATTGCGTCGCCTACCGGTTACTACTCGGGCACAAAAATTCACAATTTTCTGGATTCTTCGCACTTGGTTGGTTCCACACGATCCATAAACAGACAAACAGTATCTTACGACGGACAGTACAAGCGATTCTACTATGACCTTCAGTGCTTGGCCGGGTATAACATGACGAGCATGACTAAGCGTGATTAGTAAGCCTGTGCATTTTCTAGTAATGGTGTCGATGTGTGTTTGAAAATTTAGTGATCTGTCAATTACTAGCCCTAAGTTTTTTACCGCGCGTGATTCAGTCACAGTGGTGCCGCTAAAATTTAGCGAAACTGAGGGAAGGTCACGGAGCATTGCCGGAGTGCCCAGGACGATCATCTGGGTTTTCTGGGCATTAACTTTCATGCCGTTGGAGCAAAACCAAAGGAACAAAGCCGCAAGTGCAGTTTCCATGCGCACAATGAGGCTCGGCAAGTCCCGCTTCTTGCCGCTAACCAAGATCTGCGTATCGTCTGCATACTGAATTATGCTAACTCCCTCACCGACACACAGGCTCAGGTCATTGGCGTACAGCAGGTAGAGTGTGCAGGACAGGGCACCCCCTTGGAAAACCCCAATGGGAACTTTCCTGGTTTTTGACGGCTGGCTGGCTACAGCTGGTACGCTTCCAGCTCGGCTGAAACCAGTGAACTGCCCCGCCGCCGGCAGCTGTACCCGCTGCGTGTGTCCTTCCAGGTAACTGCAGAACCATGCAGTGTCGATCCCATAAAGTGACAGCTTTTCAAGTAATTTGGAATGGGGTACTACGTCGAAGCATTTGGACAAATCTAGAAGAACCAGGATCGAAATTTTGCCTTCGTCCATGGCTTGCAGTGCCGAATCAGTCACGGCGTGCAAGGCCGTTTCGGTGGAATATCTTTGCCTATAACCATATATAACCATCGGCTATTAATTTGTGCTGATCAAGGTATTCAGTAAGTTGTTGTTGAACGATACATTCAATTATTTTCGTAATAGCCGGTTGAATTGAGATTGGTCTGGTGTCCGCCGGACCTTTGGTTGCTTTGCCCTTGGGAATGGGTGTGACCAATGCATGTTTCCACGAGGCAGGTACAAAGCCGGTGACGAGGCTGGAATTTGCTACATCAAGCAAAGGCAAGCCGATTCCAATGAAGTATTTTTGTAGTAGGTCAATGCTAAAACCGTCAACACCTAATGATTTCGAATTCCTCATGTTCGCCAAAGTGATGCAAAGGGTGTCAAAATCAATCGGTTTAACTTTAAAAGAACAAGTCATGACGCAGGGGAGCAGTGTAGGAACTGGAGCAGCAGGGGGTGTTACACTAGCGGCAGTCAGTTGTCCTATCGACACATAATAGTCGTTTAATGTATCAGCTGTAACATTCGGAACAGTACACTGCTGCTGCTTGCGGCCTATCACCGGCTGTAGCGCACGCCACATTGTGATTGTGAGCGTTGACCAATCAGCGACGGGGGCTGGTCGTCGCTGATTGGTAGACGCTTCTGATGATATTCCAATGAACATCGGCTATAAACTACGGTAATTGGAGCTCTACTGACTCCAGAGAAATGGTGCTGCTTCAGCCTTTTTCCTCTCATTCTCCAAAAACCATTGACGACGAGATGAAAGTAAAGTCTGCTAAATTAAAATGAAGTTATCAAATAGATATAAGGTTTAAACTGAAATATATAAGGTTGGCATGCACTGCATAATAGCAATTAAATCGCCAGATTTATTATTAGTTTTCTTGTAATTTATGGCAATAAGCAACACCATTCTAGTTTTGGGTTCATCGACTCATTGACTTTCCTTATCGACATTGTTAGAAGTGGCCGACATCTTCCAGAGGGACGTAGCATGATGTTTAGTTGGATCCTTTTCATACAACATATAACGTTGTTTGATTTCCTCCAGGCCCCAGGGGTGTACATTTGTCATGCACGTGCGTCCGCCACATGTGTTAATTATTATTTGTGAACATGGTCGTTGTTTAAACAAAAACTTCGTAGTAGAGCCGCCACTTTTAAAATATAACTTGCCTATAATGGCTGCCTTTGGTAGTGGAATCATTATTTTAACTTCGACTGGACACTTGTTCACCACAAAAGCGCTTAGCAAAAAATAGCAAAGGTATTTGCTATTGCTGCAGCTTTTCCAAAAAAAAAACGTAGATGTGGTTCCATAGCCGATTTTTCCAACTTTGGGTCCATAACGGGAAATCCCCCTTTCAGCATGAGAATACCTTTAAATCTGGCAAAAGCTGGAGACGCCGAACCCAAAGTGAACAGGAAACTCTGCCCAACTATGTGAATAGATAGCTAGCAAATGATGCATCATTAACTAGTCTTCGCTAAGAAGACAAACTTTGGTTGACTAATGCGCGTGTTTCGATAATTTGCAGTTTGTCCCGTGGGTAAAACGCAGCCGTTGGTGACTACCAGACAGTGCGGAGCGGAACGATGGCAAAGTTAACGTCAGTCTATGTCAAAGTTAACGGTTCTACCCAGCATAAGAAGGGATGTTGCAACAAATACAATTTTGCATTACTCAATCATAATACCAAATCAAGTGCCTGACCCAAGATTGTTCATCCTGGAAACGTTGGTTCCTGACTCGTGAGTTAGGCAGTCAGCACTCAGCACAACAGCACTAAAGAGTTAGTCGCCTATGGCCCTGATTGTCCGGGAGCCACCGACACAGCTGCCATAATGCAAACCGGGCAGCAAAGGCGCCGCCACGGGGTCCGGGCCCCCCAGGATCTTCCCCGGAGATTACTAGGATTTTCGCATTAGCATTATGGGATTGAAGGGGCAACCACCTGCCCCCCCCCCCCCTTCCAGACTGTGACGACACTCCTGCACCTCGGACCGTAACAACCGTCTTCGTCTTCCCATGATAGCCCACAATGGGTTTGTGAACTTTAAAATTCGCCAGCACTTTTACTGAATTCGTTAGCCAGCAGCATGAAAACAATCATCTATGCCAAGTTCATATATTAAGAAGTATCAGGGGACGATAAACTCAACGCGTCATCTCATGATGTCTCTTTCACAGTACAAACCAGATTCGACAAGAAATCTTCAATATTCAACATTTCCAACAAGAAATCAGAAAATATACGTATATTCGTATATTCACTGTCGTGGGGTTGTCCACTAAAGTAGTGGCTATTAAACTCCGAGTCAAGATGGAACACAAGGGGAGGGGAAAACTGCACAATCGCTATCCGATCCGATCCGATATCCGATCCGATGGAGATACGATTCGGCGCGTCCTCAGTGACCGGCGCGCAGCTGAGTCCCTCAGCTGCGCGCCGGTCGCCGTGGCGTCTCCGTCGTCACCGGGGACTGGTGTCGGGAGCCGATCTCGCATGATGGATCGGAAGAGCCCGGCCGGCCATTCGGACTTCCAGTGGTGGGTGGCGGCGCGGCCCGCAGCCTTGATGACGGTGCGGACGACTGTGGGCGTGTCCTCCTGCTGCAGGGCCGAGGGCTCCCCGACGAGGACGTCCGCGCGCCGGTTCTGTCGACACATTCTGCCGCCGGCTTTGTCGACACATTCTGCCGCCGGCTCTGTCGACACATTCTGCCGCCGGCCCTGTCAACACATTCTGTCGCCGGCCCTGTCAACACATTCTGCCGCCGGCTCTGTCAACACATTCTGCCGCCGGACCTGTCAACACATTCTGCCGCCGGCTGTCGACATCTTCTGCCGCCGGCTCTGTCGACATCTTCTGCCGTTGGCTCCATCCACACATTCTGCCGCCGGCTCTGTCAACACATTCTGCCGCCGGCTGTCGACATCTTCTGCCGCCGGCTCTGTCGACATCTTCTGCCGTTGGCTCCATCCACACATTCTGCGCCGGCTCTGTCGACATCCGCCACCGGCTCTGTCGACTGTTCCAGGCCACACTGGGGCCTGGGCTTCCACCGACCGGAAC
This sequence comes from Chirona hameri, assembly GCA_036785665.1. Lineage (NCBI taxonomy): Eukaryota > Metazoa > Arthropoda > Thecostraca > Balanomorpha > Balanidae > Chirona > Chirona hameri. The sequence goes on from JAXIVJ010000894.1 coordinate 9,338, forward strand.
AGCAGCAGGTCTGGTGGCAGAAATTATGCATGGATCAGAAGACTATACTGATAGGGACATCAGACACGTCCTGAATTTTCCCCGAAAAGTGTTAGCGATAAGCTGAATTTCAAACACAATGCCACTGACTTTCCAGATTTATTCGGTGCAAAAAGCAGATTGTCGTTGAGGAAATTATTCTCAGATGCAGCTGCTGCATGAGAAGCATAGCAGAATAGCAATTTATATCACCATGCAGTCGCACCAAAATGTGCGTTGTGCGGTGCTCGTCACTGCCAAGCCATATCTGTAGCATGGCACGAATTATGTAAGCGTCCTATGGCGGAGCACCGCTCCAACTCTATCACCTAGTACTCACCTAACGAAGCGTCCCGCAGCTGCGTTGGGTTCATGTAGATACTGTCAGACAGCCGCTGGCGGGCGCCAGTGAGGGACGAACATCGTAGCAGTATGTGCTCCGGCACGTCCGCCTCCTCCCGCCAAGCGGTACGGGCCGCAGGGCAGTCAGCACTCAGCACAACAGCACTGAAGAGTCGGCCGGTCCCGGTCCAGCACCTCGGCGTGCACAGCGGCCGTCCAACACCGGCCCCTGCCACAGTCAGTGGAGGGTACGGGCCGCAGGGCACTCAGCACTCAGAGTCGGCCGGTCCCGGTCCAGCACCTCGGCATACTACTGCGGATGCACGTAGTAGCGCGCACGCTTGGCAGCGGGACGACTCTGTGACGCAGTTGCTCAGTGTCGTCGGTCCTCGTTCAGCGTCCGCTACAGCCACCTGAGCCGGATCTGGGTCCTCGTCATGGCGTACTTCCTTAGCACGCGTGGATCCAGGTCCAGGAACTTCAGACGTGCATGTTCCACCAGCCGCCTAACGACACCGGGGCCACGGTCCATACCCGCCGCGCCGTGCATGGCGCGGAACAGGACCTCCAGGTTCTCCACCTGGTCGAGCCACTCGGAGCTGGGCATGGTTAGGCCATCGCGGCTGAGACTGAGGATCCAGTCGTGACGCTCGTCACGGGTCTCTTGGATCGCTGCAGAGGAGACTTGACCCAGGGTCTTGTCTGTCGCTGAGCACTTGGCGGCCACGTACCCCGCCACGTACGCCAGCGCCTGCCTGGCCAGGTTCTGGTCGGCGGTCGCCGTCGGCGTGGGCGTCGCAGCCGGCTCGTCGCCCTCCTCCTCCTCGACAGCGGCCGGCTCAGCGCTGAGCGGTGGGGCAGGACACGGCTGGACAGTGTCCCCCAGGTTCTCCACCTCGGTGATGTCACTGTCGGCGACCTTCCTGCATGGCGGTCGCCTCGCGGTCCAGGTCCAGCGTGGCTGCGCTGAGGTACACCGGGCCCCCCTCCTCCATGAGGACCGGTGCTCCGGCTGTCTGCGGCTTGCTGTGAGTGCCAGCGGCCACTGACGGCGCGGCTCCCATCAGCAGCAGCCGGATCCAGCTCTTCGCCTCCACCGCCGTGGGGTTCGTGTTGGTCGCACCCATGGCCCTCACCTGTTGATAAAAAAGTAATAGTTACTTAAAATAAATTGAAAGAAGAATACACCAATTTTGAACAGTATTTATTTTCCAGTTCCGTTGGAATCTGCTCTAGCCACCCAATAAAGTATGGATCTACAAGCATATTTGTGTGAAAAAAACGGTTCATATATTCTGCTGAATATCATCCGAAATGACAGATGACAAACATGCACCACCGGCCACATGTCATTTATGGCAATATGGGCAATATGGGCGTGGCTGCGATATTTGTCTGATATTGGTGATGATGATGATTGGGTGTGAAGCCTCATGCCCAAAACGAAAGCCTCATAACAAACTGAATTTGGAAAGAAGTTGGGTACCGGTAGGGCAGGCGTCACAATTATGTACACAACACTGTAGGTAGTGTGACAAGCCCCGGAAATCTTTCCCTGGCTATCCTCCCATACACTATCAAACGTCCAAGGATAAATCAAAGAAGTGAGAGGACCGAAGAATGAAGAAAAATCCAAACCAACCCTCCTTGCAAACCACCCTGCTTAGTACCCCGCTGCTTAGTAACTTTAACTGCCAAACCTAAAATAATCCAAGCAAGATCAAAGACTATTAAAGTTGGCATCCTGGGCCCAAGAGGCTATATGCCCTAGTCCATCAACAACAACTGAACAAGTGGCGGGCGGTGCAGCTGGCTTGAGGACGTCATTGGGAGTGTATATTTAATGGTGTAGGCCAGTTTAATACTCAATCAAACTTAATGGTGTAACCCTGTTTACTACTCTATCAGACGTAATGGCATAGACCTGTTTACTACTCCATCAGACTTAATGGCGGGGTTAGGTTAGGGTAGGTTAGTTTAGGTAACATACCTAAACTTAACTAACCTAACCTATTCCTGCTATTAAGTCTGATTGAGTAATAAACAGGGTCATGCTGACCATAAACCCACAGCATTTTAGATGTTACAGAACTTCTGTACAGTAATCATTTAATACAAATGCTAAAAATCGGTTGGCGAAACGTGAACCCATAGGGCCCATGTTGAAGGAAAATATCTGCGCTACCTAGTATTTTATCTACCGTTTATCTACTGTGGGTGATTGACGTGCAAGGTCACGTTGTGGTGGCGACTGGCGGCACCTTCGCAACCGACCTTTGGTCTCAAATACAAGTCCTGAGCTCCGCCAGGAACGGAGGTTTAGTAAAACCGAGATAGGGTTTAGTGGAGCACTATATTTAATCATGGTAAATTATTTATTCTCCTAGCCGTTCATCAGCACTTATTTCCATATTTGGACGATCACTCAACCTTGAATCAACCAATCACTGTCAAGCTGGGCAAGATCGGGGCAGTCAGCTGACGTCAGTCGGGTAAACAATCGCCGGACGGTGGTGCATGACGGCAAGATATTCGAAATATTAAAATTTGATGTAATTGTTGTGAATGAAACTATTTTTTTACAACTTAAATGTACTAATTAGGAAATTCTCTATCATCTGATATGCTTATTATACATAAATATTACGTAAAGAAGGTGGTGACTTGTAAATAAACACCCCAATACCTATTAAAGTACCTTGCCCAATACCTTTAACAGTACTGTTTAACAGGCTATAGGGCCTTGGAATACCTCCCCTTGGCCTGGTGCTGGGACCTGGCAAACGAGATGCAAGCATCACAGAGGAACTTGCCAGTCTCCTTTTTAGGTTGGAGGTTCAAGACTGCCAGAACATACTTCGTCACGGCCGAGCTTTGAATACAACGCACATTATTGACCTTTTCTACTACACCAGCGGCAATACTGGCGCGGCGGGGGTAGGCACAGCATTTACGCACCATTATCTTACTAGGACTACTTCAGCTATGGAATCTGCGGATGGATACTAGACAAAAATGCCTTGAAAAGCACACAAAACGTGAGCACGCGGTAAAAACCACAGTTGCTACAAAGGCACTAGAAACGCGTAGCCCACAGTATTATCAACTAACGATCAACAACAATGGCGGCGCGAGCGGAAATGGTGTCGAAGGGCAGCGGCACGTACGGTTTAATTTGCGCGCTTAATGTTGAAATGTCTTTGAACGTGAGAAGGAACTTACACGATTTCCGCTATGGTTTCAGTCATGTGAATGGTCTAGTTTTATCAAAATTGAAATGAGGTTTTCAAAACTGGCCTTATATCACCATACCTAGGTCCAGTTATTGGATGAGCATGATTTGTTTTGTGCAATAGTGGAACAATTCCTTGATTTTGCATGCGTAATGAGTACCATGAGAAGGAATTTACACGATTTCCGCTATGGTTTCAGTCATGTGAATGGTCTAGTTTTATCGAAATTGAAATGAGGTATTCAAAACTGGCCTTATATCACCATACCTAGGTCCAGTTATTGGATGAGCATGATTTGTTTTGTGCAAAAGTGGTTCAACCTGAACGCGAATTTATTCACTATAGTAGATTATTTTTTGATAAAAGAATGACATTTACTGCATCAATGTGAAATTCTAAGCGCAATGATGTCCATGGAATTGTATACAGATATTGTAATTCATCAGCTTTCTGAGTTGTTTCTGACTTTGTAACCGGTGTATACTTGTATTTCAAAAAGCAGGTACTGACTCAAATATGTAAATGTTTTTGAATATGAAAGCTAAAAATAAAGCTTGTCACGAAGTTTCATGAAAATCTGTACAGTAATCATTTAATACAAATATTAAAAATCGGTCGGCGGAACGTGAACCCATAGGGCCCGTGTTGAAGGAAATTATCTGCGCTACCTAGTATTTTTTCTACCGTGGATATAGACAGATAGACAGACGCTTATCAAATAGTAATATATATTTTTATATGAAAATTTCGCCGTCGCAGCTCATGCCGTTTTGGCGCTGTGGTCCGTCAAAATGATGTTTTCATACGTACGCACGTACGTACGTACACACGGACATTTCGTCTTTTATATAATAGCAGGACTAGATGGCCAGCGTTGCGCGATGCGCAATATGTTCAAAGTTCACCATCGTGCACAACCCTCTAGTCTAAATGACTCGAGATAACGGCGTCAGTTGAGCCCTTTCTCACTCTCTCACCACGACATCTTAAAACACTTTGTCTGTATCTTACGAATTTCTGATAAAAATACTATTAAACAAATATAAACACCATTAGGGTATCACAACTCGAGTACCTACCCATTTTATCCCCTTCTTTTCTTGGTCCGAACCGCCCGGCCGTCACTCCGAAGCTCCTATATTTGCCCTTTTCCTTGCCACATTGTGTGTCCATTTCGTTTGGCAATCTTCCCGTAAATTAGAATGCACTTCAAAATACATAACATCGGTACATGACTAATGACTTATACTAAAGCAAAGAGGGTATGTTTTTCACGAAGCCAAAAATATACAAAACAGTTATCAAGAATTTGCATAGCTGAACACTGCGTATTCAAAGCAAGTCTCAAACTGTGCGCTGTTTAGGCTTCAGATGTGTAGAAGATTAGTCTAAAAATCTAGCCAGCTTTCTGCGCTGACGGCACGTGCATATCTGACGGCGGCGGTCGCAAGCCCCCAAAAATGAGGCGGCACCCACGTGCGTCACAGACGTTGCACGCGCTCCGAATTCGGCCCACAATCCAAGTTCGCAAATATCTGATTTATCTGTGAAAATTTCACCGTCGCAGCTCATGCCGTTTCGGCGCTGTGGCACGGAAAAATATTGCTTTCATACAAATGTACGCACACATGGACATTTCGTCTTTAATATAATAGAGGGATTAGTTAGGGGGGCTGGTGGCATTGAAGCACGTGTGTCGTGCCTTTTGTCCGCCAAGCGCCAAAGGATATCTTAAAATTGAATATATTTAAATGCGATGCATGTTTCATAAATCCCGTTTCTGAAAATGGCTGGTGACAGATTGCATGCTTAACCCTATTCCCTGCGTGGGGCAGATTCTGCCCCCCCCCCCCCCCCCCCCCCGTTGGTTTTTCAATTGTCGCTTCTAAACCGTTAAGCATAGCGTCCTGAAACTTTGTGACTTTTAAATAAATACAAATGAATGGCGCGTGTTGTGTAAAATTTTTCAAAAATCGGTCCAGCAGAGGTGGTTCCAGGCTCCTGTTTTTGGGAGGGTGTTACGAAGGCGGTTTTGCGGCACATACTTCCTTCGTGGTTTGCAATGCAATA